>JASNJN010000253.1:0-26561 GCA_030180075.1 Mikrocytos mackini | reverse complement strand
AATCAAACATTCTAGATTCAATATGCTTTGTTCTCGGGTTGAGCAAAATGGCGAAAGTCCGAGTCCAGAACTTACAAGGACTAATATTCAAAGAGGGTCAGTCCGGGATAAATAGAGCTTCTGTCTCGCTTCTATTCGACAATTCAGACCCTAATTCGAATAGAAGCGAGACAGAAGCTCTATTTATCCCGGACTGACCSTCYKKGAWWAWTAGAGCTTCTGTCTCGCTTCTATTCGACAATTCAGACCCTAATTCGTCTCCACCAGGCTATGAATCGTTTAAAGAAATTTCCATCGCTCGTCAAGTAGCTATAGGTGGAAAGACAAAGTATCTAATAAACGGTTGTAACGCACAGCCTAATCGTGTGCAGAACTTATTCCAATCTATCCACCTTAACATCAACAACCCCCATTTCATGATCATGCAGGGCCGAGTAGCCCAGGTGTTAAACATGAGCCCCAAAGCCATACTTGAAATGATTGAAGAGGTAGTGGGGACGCGAATGTATGAGTTCAAAAAGCAAAATGCTAAGAAAGTGATAGACAAAAAAGAATCAAAACTTCTTGAAATAAACAACATTTTAGAAAAGGAAATTAGACCTAAACTAAAAAAATTAGAGAAAGAACAAGAAATTTTTAAAGAGTGGCAATCAATGCAAACAAAACTTGAACTGGCTCATAAGGCTTTGGACGCTTTGGAGACTATCTCTGTTCATGGCAGAAAGAACGATCTTGCGTCAAACATTTTAAGTATAAAAGATTCTATTGAAACTAATGAAGCTGAATTAGTAAAATTGAATGAAAAGATTAAATCTCTCAATGAAGAAAAAACATTTAAAATTAAAGCAGGGGATCAAACGTCAGATAAAGAATTAAACCAACAGAAGACTAAGGTTCGAGAAATAGAAGAAGTAATTATCAAACTAGAAACAAAAATAGAAAATTTAAATGAAATAGCCAAAACAACTGAGAGCTTAATTTCAAGATCTACAAAGAATGAAAAGAAAGAAAAAGAACAACTCGATAAAGCACAAGAAAAGTACACCGATGTAAAGAATGAGTTGGAAAAACAAAAAACTGAGAAAGAAACATTAGAAGCCAAAAATAAAATAGCGCAAGAAAAGACAAATGAAGAAACTGTCCTAGAAAACTTAGATAACGAAATTAAAGTTTTAGAGCAGGAAAAGTTAAATGTAGAACCTTATTTGAAGACATTGGAAAAAGACATTACAAATAAAAGGAAAGAAAAAGAAATGGAAGAAAAAGAGCTTAAACCAATTCAAGAAGAATATGAAACATTAAATAAAACCAAAGTGGAGAGAAGGGATTTTATACGAAATTTCAAAGAGCAAGAAGAAGACTTGAACAATATTAATCACAAACAACAGAGGTTAAAAAATGAAATTACCAAAAGCGAAGAAGAATTGTGCAAACAAGTTTCTATTTTCCCATATAAGGAGTTTTTAAAGAAAAAGGAGAAAGGCTTAAAAGGAATTGTTGCCGAATTAATAACCATAAAAAACAATAATGACTCACTCGCTATCGAAACAGTAGCAGGTGCAAAATTAAACAACATTGTTGTTACAGATCATATCGTAAGCAAACTAGTTCTTACATCTGGAGGGCTCACAAAAAGAGCAACAATGATTCCAATAAACAAAATTAAAGCTAACCCAATAAATAACACAGAAATACAAAGTCTGAAGTCTACCATGGACGACAAAAATATAAGACTGGCTTCAGAGTGCTTGGAATTCGACAAATTTTACACTAAAGCCATTGATTACGTATTTGGGAGGAGTATTGTTTGTGGTAATAATAGAACGGCTAAAAATGTTGCATACACAAAAAACCTGAAAGATCACAAAGTCGTTACATTAGAAGGAGACACTTATTCGCCCGCTGGAACGGTTTCTGGAGGGTTTAGAAATACGAGCAATAATTTACTGGACAAAATACAAAAAATAAATACATTAAGAGACATACTTTGTATGAAAAACAAAGAGTATGACGCTATCTCTTCAAATGGGAAAGCACTAGACGCTAAATTAAATACAATGAGAAAAGACTGTGAAAGACACGTTGCGAACGAAAATAGATTTATGGGCTTAAAGTCTAGGTTTGATATAGGCATAGGAGTAACCAACAAAGAAGACATACAAAAGCTAGAACAAAACTTACAGAACTATAAAGAAATGTTTAGTGAACTTCAAGGTAAGCTAAACAATTTAATAACAAAAAGAAAAGAAATAAATTCATTTACATTTAAAAATAACAAATTAGACAAAAAAGAACTCAGCAAAAGATTGAACGACAAAATCAGAGATTTCCAAAAGAAAGAAAAGGAATTTATAAAGGTTCAAATACAACTTAACTCACTAAAAGAAAAGTATGCAAAGAGTTCTGAAGCTAAGCTTAGAAACAAAGAAGAAAAAGCTAAAGTAGACAATGACGTTGACACTTTGAACGATCAATTAAACTCTAAAAAGGAAGAACTCAGAAAACAAAAAATTATTGAAAATCAGTTGTTTGAGAAAGCGGAGGAAATTAGGATCAATTTAGAAAGCAACAAAAACAAAAGGGGGAAATTAGACGTCAATAGAAAGCAAGTCGAAGATAACGTAAACAAGCTAAGAAAGTCATTAAGAGAGAACGAAAGAGAGTTAAAGACAGTAAAAGAAGAGCTGGTAGACGTGGATGGAAACGTTGCAGACTTGAGGGAGTTTTATGAGGGGTTTATTAAAGCTAACCCCGATTGCAAAAAGAATTTGGATGGCGTCGTTAAAAAGTTAGAGAATTCACTAGAAAGTTTAAGTACTAAGGTAAACAAAAAAGTGTTCGTTATACAGGAGAAGACAACAAAAGAGTTCAAAGAATTGATTAAGAAAAGAGATAAAGTTATAAAGGATAAAAAGAAAATAAACGCGGTTTTAGTTGAACTTGACAAAAGGAAAGACGAGGCTTTAGTAAACGCATGGAAACATGTTAATAGGAACTTCAACAGTATTTTTAGCACTTTATTACCAGGGAATTGTTGTGAGCTTAAAACTCTCCAAGGAAAGAAAATAAAAGAAGGTTTGGAAATCAAAGTTAAACTAGGAAATACTTGGAAGGAAAGTTTGAGCGAGTTAAGTGGTGGACAAAAGTCTCTGTTGGCTTTGAGTCTTATATTGAGTTTGTTGTTATTTAAACCCGCGCCTATCTACATATTAGACGAAATAGACGCCGCGTTGGATTTAACACACACACAGAACATTGGTATAATGCTTAAAAAGCATTTTTCAAGCTCACAGTTTTTAATTGTTAGTTTGAAAGAAGGCCTGTTCCAAAATGCCAATGTTGTGTTTAGAACCAAGTTCTCGGAAGGAGTCTCTTCAGTGGTTAGGTCAAGTAACAATAAATAAACTAATACAAAATTTAATTAGTTCGTATCTTCGATGTCTGAAATTTTGTTCATCACTTTGCTGAGTTCTTCCATGTATTTGACAATAACGTCGTTTACCTGGTTTGTTTTCCTTTGTAAATCGGGCCCCATTTCTTTGTCGCACTTTTTACCGAAAATTTTCATATTTACAAGTTCCATCTTTTTAATCAAAATTTCGTTTTTGATAACGTTTTGTTGAGTGATTAAATTGTCAATGTTAAGGCTTTTTATTTCTACCCTGAACCCCTCGTTTGCTTTGGTGAGGCTTTCCTTTTGAGATTTTAACTCCTTGAGCTTGTCAGACTCTGCTTTTAACTTTTTTGAAAGAATGGAAAAATCAACGTCGATTTTGCTGATCTTATTTACATACGATTCTTTTGATTGGTTGAGTTCTTCCTTTTTGTTAAGCAGTACGGGGAATATAAATTCAAAGTGCTGACTGTATAGGTCGTTGTCTCTGGCATCAGATAACACTTTATCCAATTGTTGTTCTGTTTTAGTAAATTCAGCTAGTTTGGCTTTGAGTTTTTTATTTCTGTCTATTTGAGCAACGAGATCATTAACAATCTCCATATCTTCCATAGTCTTTGTGGACACCTCAGACATGAGCTGTCTCTTCATATAACCGAACAACGACAATCGGTCTTGTTTATCCATCAAAATTTAAAATTTCAAAAAATGAAAACTGGGATAATTCTTTCTAAAGACTTCGCTATTTGTTATTGAGGCGTTCTATTGTAAACCATGTGCTCAATTAATACATGCTCAATATATAAGTTTATTAATTATTTTAAGTTTTATTTTTTTATTTCTATCTTCATTCCTATTCCCATGGCATACAGCTCATTTACCAAGTAATTTGTTGCGAAAGGGATCATTATACTTTTCAACTCGGCCTTATCTTTGCAATTCAAGCACGTGTATAGTTTCCCTACCCCGCTCTTTCAATTTTGGCTCTGTTCTTCCACTCTCTTACACACTACATTGTTATACGTATTACAAGTAGAACAAACCTTAATCATAAAAGGGTCGGACACATTTAGCAGCCTTTCCTTTAACAAATAAGAAGCTCCATGGGCGATTAAACTATCCCTTTCCATTTCTCCAAACCTAAGTCCTCCTTTATTCTTTCTACCTTTCACAGGTTGTCTCGTCAATGCATTCCTTCCTCCATCGCAAGCTCTGACCTGACTCTTGTCATTCACCATTTGCTTCAATCGTTGGTAGTAACAGACTCCCATAAACACTTTAGCCTTGAACTTATTTCCTGTTATCCCACTGTACACAGTTTCTTCCCCTGTTTCATCAAATCCGTTCTTAACCAGTAGTTTTTTGTAGTACTCATCATAACTCTCTACTTTTGTGTTTTGGAGTTTGTTAATTTCTTTCATAAAAGGACTACTGTCTTGAACTTCTCCTTCTAAGCAGCCTATTTTGGCAGAAATAATCTCGATAAGCATTCCAACAGTCATACGCGAAGGGAATGCGTGTGGATTGATAATGACATCGAATGCAATACCTTTATCATTGAATGGCATAGACTCTGCTGGCCATAGAATACTCACAGTTCCCTTTTGTCCGTGTCTAGAACTAAACTTATCCCCTATTCTTGGGTATCTGCTAATTCTAAGCTTAATGACGGCCTTGACGAGATGGTTGTCTCTAGAATGTTCAACTGGATACACCGCGTCTACAATTGCAGGCTCGTCTTTCTTATAGTGTACCACTTCTATGTTCCCAATGTTGCTGTCTATAAAGCTATACATTGGATCCCCGTATGTCAGTCGAGTACCTACTTCTGGAAGTCCATCTACACTAAGCGATTTTATCCTTCTCCTTTTCCTTTCATCTAAATTGCAAAGTCTTTTTGCAGACTGTTTAGATTTTTCAGTGAAATCAATTGTTTCACGAGTTATAACGAAAGCATTAAAAAGTCCTCTTTCTAAAGATGCTTTATTTAATATCAAAGCATCTTCCATATCGTAACCTGTGTACGAAAGAACACCTATTACAATATTTACTCCAGTTGGACGTTCATTCATTAGTTCCACATTATTACCAAAGTTTATATTTTGAGTGATGGGCTTTTGTAAAGTACTCATTACGTGCACTTTTTTCTCAGCGAGTTGTTTGTACATTAGAGTAGGGAAACTTAGTGACTGTTTAAGCATAGTGCATTGGTACATGTTTCGAGGAGAAGGGTTTGTGTTCGAATAAGGCGTCCAAGACGCCACAGTGGAAAACAGACCGTTTATAGAAACCTCTTTGTGTGTAAAACCAGCGGTTAGTAATGCCAAATCACTTTGGTACTCATCTCTTCCTGAAAAGCAATAAATGTTCATGTGAGCCTGTTCTGTGGGAGATATATATTCTGTGAATTTGTGTGCTATGTTGTAAACAGGTCTAAACAACAAGTTTTGCTGTAGGCTTAAATCAACGCACTTAAACCGTCCTATTATATTGTCTGTTGCATTATTTGAAATAGACAAAAATTGAAATTTCACATTTTTCTTTAGCAGTGTTAATTTATCACAAAATGCAACTGTTTTACCTTTCAATATAAACCCGACTGCAAAACCATTTAGAAGAACTGGAACACATTTGTTGTTTTTAATTTTCTTTTCTATTTCGTTGTAGTTTTGTATTATTCGAACCAAATCATCCACTACATTATTTCCACCCTCACTTTTAATTGAAATTTCAGAGTATATAGTATTCGACGTCAAGCATGACAAAAGTCCACATTGGTCTCCGTCTGGCGTGTTAACTGGACACAAAAACCCAAAAGTTTCTGGTCTTAATTTTCTAATCTTTGTGTTTTTAGAGTCTACAAAGAAAGAACCCCTATGAACTGAGCTCATGTTATTTGCATATGTAATAAAGTTTATTCTCTCGAGCCTCTGCGCCAAACCTGTAGACTGTTTAATCGGAACATTAGAAATTATGGCTCTTAAAGTCCCCGTTTGTAGAAACATATTCATTAAACTTTGAACTTTGTAGTCTAAATTGGTTTCAATATTTTCTTTAACGTATTCAATTACGCCTTCTAGTTTGGCATCTTTTTCTGATAACTTTATCTTAAACAATTTTTTAATTCGCTCAATAGCCAAATATCTTTTAGTTGACAGAACTTGTATAAAAGCTCTGAAATAAAGGAATCCTGAAGGTACCACTTTAAGGTTGTCAAGAGTGTCTTTGTTATCTGTAAATATTAACTTTTCTTGAATTAGAAAAAGTTTTACTAATCCGTTTATAAGTACGTGGTACTTTTGTAAATTGTCTTTACATTGTATTAACAAAGTTTCGTCCAATATTTTTGTTGCTTGTTCTTCATCGTTCAAAGAAGAGTCCAATTCTATATTGTAATTCCCTCTGTGGTACGCTTTAAAAATATTGATAAATAGAGCAGATAGTTCTTCATTTGTTTTTGGAGCATTTGTGTTTCCAAAGAATTTAAACGTTTATTGGTTGTAAAAATCCTTGTGAATGGTTTCGAGTTGATTGAAGTAAAGAAAGTTCCGCTTTAGAAGAATGAACAAATTATTGAAAATAAAAGTGTTATTTTGTTTGTATTCGTTTCCGTAATTTATTTGAGATTTTATTAAACTGAAAATGTCATCGAAAATCTTTTTGTCTGTTTTGTTTGAAAGTAACTTTAATAGTAAGAAAATAGGAAACATTAAAGCTCTTTTTAATTGTAATTTTATTGTTATTAAATTGTTCTTCAGTAAATGCAAAGTATTAGTGACAAAATCTGTGTTTAGCTGTTCTGCATTAAAATCAATCCGTGTGTCTTTGTAGTAACCGCCGTATTTAGCGCTTACATTTACATTGTGGCTAAGTAACATGTTGGATTTTTGGGCTAGTAAATTTCGAATGTATATTTCTGTGCCATCTACAATAAAATATCCACCCTTATCCTTGGTGTCCTCTTTGTGCCTGTGCTTTGTTTCATCTGAAGCGTTGTCCAAAAGGCACAGTTGACTACCAATCATGATGGGTAGTTCACCAATAGGGGTCTTGGCTTCTTTGGTGAATATGCTTTCGTATTTGTTGCCTTCTACAAGACGCAGAAGCTCGAACTTTATTGTGATTCTTCCTGTTGTAGAGTAGGTTTTCCCGGAAATCCGACACATGGCTGGTGTTAATGTGTGGTCGGAATTGAGAACCTTTTCCAGTGTTAATTCAAGGTAGGAAACTCTGAGATAAAGATTGTGTTCTATGTTGATCCGAGCCGTAAAAGGGGAAATGTTTTTTATTTTGTCAAAAACATAACCAGTATTTCCGAGGGTGTTGTTGAACGAGTTTATGTGGAAAGAAGCAAAATGGTTGTTATTTGGCATGTGTAGAGATATATTCTATAACAAAAATGTTAATTTTGTAAAATAGTTTATCGGCGATAATCATGTTTCAAGCAAATGTATTCCGTATTTAATGGTTAATAACTTAAAATCGACTGCCTCAATAATGTCGTAGAGTGTCACGGCTCGTTATAACTAGGGATGGCCGATTTCTAAAAACTTCAATGTATATTGTTATGTACAGCTTTATAACAAATTTTGAGCAATAATTTAATATTACGTACACTGATTCTACATGAATAGTATTATATTTGTTCATTCGTATCTCTTAGTTAGTGTTCGCAAAACGGTTAACCGAAAAATCCGGAAAACTGATATTTTGATAGCAAACGGTTCCCGGTTTTTGTGATATCAAGATTTCCTTTATAAAGCGGTTAACCGGAAGATTTCTGTAGTAAACCGTGTTTATTATCGGTGGTTGAATACCTTTCCCATGGGGTTTTAACTGGTTCAATCACTGGAACAAACATAAATAACTTTTAAATATATTGACATAAATAACATCATGTTTAATCGAGCTAACCAGAGTAGATACGGGAGATCCGACAATTTCGAATATCGAATAGTTCAAGAAAAACGGATATTGTTTCGATATCACCCAGATGATTTTTTTATTTAGAGAAAAATTTTGTAGGGAAAATTTTGTTAAGATATACAGTAAACTCTGAAGGTTTGGCCGGGTTTTGTCCCAAAATGCCTTGGACTGGCTAAGATTAGAGTGACTAAGACATCTAAATTCTCTTTATATATTTTGGTAACAAAAATCTCAATTTGTTGTTTCCCCAAGGGGAGGGGGGACCCTTGGTTGTACCATCCATTCAGGAAAATCATATAAAACCTATTGATAATGTATATTTCCATCCATAAAAAACGAATGGTGAATTTTAAATACAAGTAAAACCACTGGCAAACGTTTTAACCACAAAGTTCGGTTAAAAAATGGGGATAAACACAATTTACAGGTATTTGAAATTTATTTTGTAATTTGACTAACACTAGAATGTTACCCACCTAAAGAACTTAATAAAACAATGCATTAGCGATTGATTTGGGGAAAACTCAATATTTTCACGATCCTGTATCATTTTCAGAGCTCCAGAAGCACTTAAACAGTAAATTATTTTTAATTAAATTGGACCAAACCCCTTAAAAATTGGCTAAGAATGGAGCGACTGAGTCTTAAAATTGGCCAAACCTTCGTAGTTTACTGTATATTAAATCGATATTTGTATTTTAAAATAACCAAAGGTTGTTTTGGGTAATATTTACATATTATTTTACAGGTAAGCAGAATATAATTATTTATATCTTACCAATTCGAATAGTTCCGGTATCCGACGCAAAAATATTCGATACCGGATATGCGATCAAAATGGTTAATTGCAAACTCTACGTTTCGCATAACCTTTTCATTTCCCCTATTATATTGCTATTCATGATAATCACTGTATTCATAGATAACATCTACTGCATCATTGAGGGTTTCTGTTTCCCACTGTAACAACAAATACATTGGGTTTCGAGAACAATTGTTTCTATTGCTTTAAAGACTCACTATAGTATTATGATTGTCTCTTTTAGCCTTTTTATTAGACTCAGTGTTTTTATTATAATTCGACCCATTTACCGAACCAGAAATTGGTGATACCGTTTCCTTCTTTTTCTTCGGGGTATTTCCAACACTTTATGATTTTCGTTCATCTTGAAGTATTCTTTCCCAGTCCTTATTATCAGGCCGTCCCGCATGTGATAACTCAATTTTTAACAACAATTCAAACTTTGTATTGAATTCTCCAACAAGTTGTCTGATTTGATCTTTTAATTATCCCAAAAGATGTTCATAATGTTTATTGAACGCAGATCCCGTAATATCGTAAGTATTTCTTTCAATAATCTTCATCAGTTCAGCTTCGAAAAGTATGATTTCTTTAAGAGTTTTTGATAATATGAAATTACTAACTTTCTCAACCTCACGAATGTATGCGACATCGATGTACGGTATGATATCAAATATATCATATTAACCGTTGAAACTGGGGTCGCTTAAAAGAATTTGCAGTCCTCTTACCATATTCATAAACGTTATTGATATCATAAGGGTATGTTGTTAGCACAAATTTACCCGATGTTCGGTAGAACCTTGTATCTTCATAAGTTCTTTTCGTGATAAATAGAATCCCATTCTTCTTGTTGAAAATTCTAACGTTTCAGAAGTGGTTATGTTTTTGACCTTGTTGGTTTTTTTTGAAGTGATATTCATTTTATATTTTCTCTTTAAGTTTGTAAAGTGATTAAGATTTTGGAGTTCTTCTGACGTTGAGGTTTTTATTGTATCAACAATTGCCTGTTTCAAACTATTATCGGAATCAACGATAACAGTATGGATTTCTTTATTGGAAAATTTATTTCCGTTCTTGGAAGAACACTCATCATTCATTTTGTAACCATTAATTTTATCGTCGGATTTAACTATCTCTGTTAATAAATGACCGAGCGCGTGGTTTATCTTAGAAAATTTAGGCCGAATCTTCATTTTCTTAGACATGTCATTAGAAACATCATAACCATTCCCAGTTAGATTATTTCCTTTATCTGAAAGAGGGTGTTCCTTCTCTTCCAAATCGAGCGCTTCTAATAAGTTTACCTTGTTTTTTTTCTTTTCCAAAGTGATTTAAATTTTGGTTCGCCCCTCCTTCTAGCCATAGCTCACGACAATTTAAATAAAGCCAATCAAAGTCTTCTGCTAACAATTTCCCAATTTCTGTGGATTTTAATAAGAAGACTGCAAGTTTTTTACAAAGTTCCTCTGCTGGCAACCCTAGTTTATTTGATAAAAATCAAATAAGCAGGTGTAATTCTCATCACTTTTAACATCGTAAATCCCTTCTTTTTGCAGTGGCCTATTGTGTTGTCGTCGGATTTTTATATTATAATTATACCTTCCACCTTTCATAGTCTTTACCGAAAAAGTAAATTAATATTCCATCTTCGTCATAAATGTCAATTGGTAGTGAAAATAGAAATATATTGCATATGCATCTAGAATGTTTCCAGGGGTGTCGGCAACAGGGATGGGTTTAGGACATGTCCAAAAGGTTTTGAACAGGACGCGGTTTAAACCAGATTTAAACCGATTTAATACGTGTTGGACACCCAAAAAATTGATTTTGCAAAATAATCCGAATTTTTAAATTTTATATGAAATACGACTATTGAACGCATTCCCAAGAAATAAGAAACAAATAAATCTCAAATGATAAAAAATTTCCAAAATCTTTGTTTATAAAATCTTAAATTAAAATTTCGCAATATTTCAAATATTTTCGGCAAAAAATTTGCCGTAAAATTCTCCCTACCGAATTTTAGGTTTGTCCGGATAAAATGTCCAAAACGTATTGGATGAGTCAGTTTAAACCGGATTTTATCGGGTGGTTTAAACTAGAGGTGAGAATTATCAGCCCGACCGCCCGAAACCGAACCGCGCGGTTCGGTTTCGGGCGGTGAAGGGGTCGTTTTCCGAAAAAATTCTCATTAACAGGTGACTTATCTTTTTAAAAAGAAATTTCCAAAACAAATATAATTTTCTATTTTCTAAGTATTTAAACTATATTCTCAACAAGTTTGGGTAAATTTTAAGGCAATAGTCGTTTTTAATTGTATATTTTACATGATTTTTCTTTATAAATATTTTTTAAAAAATTCAAAAATTTTCAGATTTTCACTGAAAATAAAACGGTTAAGAAACATGAAACCGCCTGTCCGTTTGGCGGCGCCGTTCGGGCGGTTCTCAAAAAATGGCTAAATTCTCACCTCTAGTTTAAACCTGCCAACCCTGGTCGGCAATTATTTGTAAAATTTGACTTTTAGTTATCTCTTCTGGTCTAGAGTTCCCAAAATTAATATCGGTATTATTATAGATACCGGATTTTATCCATTATCGTTATCGAATATTATCGATGATTACCGGTATCAGATTTCAATTGAAATATTTTCTGTAATTCATAAGATTTTAAGTAAATTAATGTTTTGCAATTAGGGCTTGATTTATTTATCTCTTTATATTTACCTAACTATTTCTAGATAATAATTGATGTATTTGAAGATTGAAATGCCTCAAAATTAAGTGTAACAAAAAAAGATATCCATTCCTCAATATATAAAATGTAWTATAATTAATAGTAATTATTCATATATCAACTAAAGTTTTTGATTCGTTGTTTAATGCATGGATTGTGATTTTGAAGATAAACCTCTTTTTTTATAAAAAATATCAAARAMTTTAAGTTGATATATGAATAATTACTATTAATTATATTACATTTTATATATTGAGGAATGGATATCTTCTTTAGTTACATCATTTTAAGACATTTCAACCTCCAAATACATAAATTTTTATCTAGAAATTGTTGGGAAAATATAAAGAGAAAAGTAAACTAAAATCTAATTGCAAAACATTAATTTACTTAAAATTTTTATGAATTACAGAAAATATTTCAATTAAAATCTAATACCGGTAATATTACCAAATACCGGTAATGATCGATAATATTCGATAACGATAATGGACGAAATACCGGTATATCGAATAATACCGGTATTAATTTTGGAAACTCTAACTACAAGTAGAAGTTAGATTATTCTTTAGTGATATAGAAATATCCAGTGTTGAAAACAACGACGATAGCGATGATAGTTTAGACATAAAATTTCCAAATGCTGGTTTTGTAATTGTAATTAAACGAAATATTTGTCTTATAAAGAACATACGAAAAATCCTTTTTGAAGTTTTCATAGACCRTTTAGCAACAAAATGAAATAAGGAATTTAAAATCTAAAGAATAATATTTTTCATCCTGTATGTTTGCAATATGTTGAAGATTGGCACATAATAATATGCAGGAATTCCCATATAAATGGTAAAATTACATGGATATTTCGAAAGTTTGGTATCGAAATGATAAAAATTTCCATGAATTGGTGAAAACATTTTGAAAATGGAAAAAATTGTAAAAAACAAAATATTTCCATGCAAATTTTTTAAAATGATTTTTTCAGTCCCATTGGCTGATTTATCACTCCGAGAGTATGTGGGGTGGTTATGGATGTTCTTAGATCTCATTGTAAAAGTTAGAGCGGTAGTTAATTTCTGTGAAATATTTAATTTTCTATATTTATTTATGTCACTCACTAGAGAGAAAATTTTAAAATTTTCCCAGGGTATTGCTGCAGAGTGCGACACGAGCCCGGGACGGAGGTGAAGAGTCCGAGGTTGCAACAACTAGCGTGACAAGGGCTACACATTCCTCCCGGCCTTCAAAACGGTCTTTTAACCAACTCACTAAACAAAGAAATCTGGAAAAAGTTACCACCGAAAATACATGATAATGAACATGTTTTGATTAGATTGTTAGTCAATATATGCAAATGATTTATCTAGCGCTAATTTAAATGATATATTATTTTTAATTTTCTTAATTTACTTGATGTTTGAAAATTTTAAAAAATTAAGATTTTTCACACAAAACAGTGTAATATGGCAATTCTTATATTTTATTCAACAAGAACTAATTATTTTGAAAGTAAAAGTATTTATGTGATAAATCAGCGATAGACATAGAATTAGGCTTTTTTGATATAAAATTGGTTTAATCATGATGTATAAAAACGTAAAATACGGAGTGACTTTTTTCCAGATTTCTTCGTTTAGTGACCCAACCCTGTCTGGCCCTCTATTAAGGAGACAATAAAGCCAGATGGGGAACCAAGTTAGTCTGTCCCGTCATTAACGCTTTAACGCGGGACCGCAAGGCCCAAAATAAAAAGACGGGCCCGGAATCAATTCATGATTCCCTGGCCACAGGCCCGGTAAACCGCCCAAAGGGAAGGTGAACCATGAATACCAGTTCTCAACGAGAAGGTGGTAGAACTTTGCGGCAACCTCTTGGGCTCATCGCATAGACCTAAAGGTCTCCGTTTTATCTTACCCTTGGTGAATAAATGGAGTGATATCACTAGATATTACAGAGACCTGGTAATACCCCAGCCACCTTACCATTCCTTACGCACTGAAAATCCCAAAAGGGGAAGAATAGGCAAAAGTAAGTGAGTGTGACAGGCTGATCTAGAAACCCTTTTAGGGTTATCGCAGGGCCTTAAACGGCTCTGGGGGAACCAGGATTAGGCTAGGGAGATCCAAAGTGAACCACCAAGTTGGAATGGAATCCATTGGTTTCATAGGGAAGGGCTGAAGTGGCCAGTCTACAGTGCCTAAGTTAATAATAATTAATTATAGGTTTAAAATTGTCACCATATCACTCACTAGAGATATGTGATAATTTTTTTGCCATAACATTCCATTAGAATGTATAAATTTTCTGTAATATTTCATGTAATTTTACTTTTTTATGGGATAATATTCCATTTTATGTGATTTTATGGATTTGATGATATTTTGCCTATTTGTGGGATTTTTAACCAATCCATGTTCATTTTTTACTGCTCATGTCCAAATGGAAGATTCCTGGAACGAATTAACTTCGAGCCCTAATAAAATTTTGAACTTTTTATTTTCTCATTTTCTCCCAAAATAGGGGTCTGATATGTGGATTAGTGTGTTCGCGGGACGGGATGGCGGGAAATTTCCGAAAATTGGGAGCTCATTATTTTGAACACCAATACATTATTTTCATGAATTCGAACTTTATTTTATTCGATATCAATTAAATAACAGGAAAAGGGTATTTGGAGGTATTTTGTAATGGATATTTCATAACAAAAAAATTTTTGCTCCCGGGATAATCCCATGGAAGTCCAAAAAAGTCGGGAAATCGAACACACTAATGTGGATATGAGGCACTTAGAATCAAAAGAGCGCAAAGTGACATTTTCAAAATGGAAAATATTAGGCCTCATTAATGAATTATATTGACCCTAATACTTTTGTTTGAAGCTGGAGACAATTGATTTTTGTTAGTCATAAATATAATTAATAAAATAAATTATCTATCTAATATTTAAAGACGGAGTATTTTACACTTATCAATCTATATTTTCACTTTTTAGAAATCGCTCTGCGCTCTTTTGATTCTAAGTGCCTCATATATATGATTTTATACTACGATTTGAGCCTAAATTTGATCCTCGATATATGGATATATATGTGATATGTGAATTTTCATATTATCCGCACCCTACTCATGAAATGAAACACAAGTAAGAATAATTTGCATTATGTAATTATAACTAATTGTAATCAACCTAACTTAAAAATGGATTTAAAATTTGACGACATTGTCCTCGATAAATCGACAGAGTTTCAGCACCTGATAAACAAGCTCGATATTATTTTATTAGGAATAAAGAATGCTGAATCACACACCAATCCTATGTTTATATCTTTTCTATATGACGCAGAGAATTGTATTATAAAGTTATTCAACCAAACTATCATAGAAAAAGACAACTTTCCTTCGAATTACATTTTGTCGATTCGATCGATTATATCTTCAATACTTCTTCAAATAAGCCACTTTAAAGAAGCTCCAATATACAATGCTCTAGCAAATCGTATAACCTTGTCTTGTGTACATCTACACCTCAGCATTGGACAAGTTGAACTGGCAGTTGAAAAAATTTTAACTTTGCAAAAAACACAAACCACAACTTCTCCTCATCTCGAGACCACCGAGAATATCTACTACAGCTTAATTTACATTTCCACTATTTTAACAGAAGTAGATGTTTGGCAACCTGGTTTATATAACATGTGCATCGAATTCCTTCAAACAGCCAACAAGTTAAATTTTCATATCAAAGAATTACTACCTGATTTACACAATTCTGTATACAATCTTCTCGTCAAAATGTTCAAAAATAAGCAACATAAAGAGTGTATATTTGTCGTAAACAACACACAATTTATTTTCGATGAAGACATGGAGTTCGTTAGAATAAAGGCCATGTCATTTTATCAATTAAAGAACTACAAAGAAACATACAACCTTACTAAAGACAAACAGGAATTTATTGTCTTGAACATTATGTCCTTTATAAAAGAAAAAGATAGCATGGATATGAAAATAGAATTAACAAAAGTTTTGGAAGGTGATATTAAACGAGAACAGGTCAAATGGCTTATTAAAGAAATTACGAAACAGGCCAGAAGCGAAGAAATAATGCGTATGATTATGGGCCAGGTTTTTGAAATTCAATACAACGATAAAAGTTTGGACAGTCTTAAGATTTTTGTTGCAGATCTAATATTGGTTGCGTGGGATTATGTATCACTTGTTGATCTTCGACAATTTGTGGGATTGTTGCCAAGAAGCTCATTAGAAGAACTCAAACCTCATATTTGGAACATTATTATTAAACATGTGAACGAAAGTGACTACAATCCCAAGGAAGTTGTCGAGGTAACCGAACAACTAATCAATATATATTTCCACAACGATAAAGATTTTCTTCTTTTACAAGCATATATGAAAACAGAAATGAACTCATACGACAGCGCATTCAAAGACCTCAATCTAATATTAGACGAAGACATGGACAATATCGGTAAATTGATATGGACAAAGTGTCAGTTGAGGTTTTCCGCTCCGACGACTGGCTACAAAACGTTCCTTTCTACTTTAAATTCGAATCTGGATAATCACACCATTATTCAGTGCTTATTGTACCTGTTTGATAACCCAAAATCTATACACGCAGATAAGAATGAAGGAAATTTAGAATTATACATGGAATATTGTCTTAAAACAAGGGAATTCGACTTCGGGGAATATGTTGAGCTGATAAGAATGGAATCCGAACTTATCAAAACATTTGCTATATCAAGGTTCTGCGAGAAGTACGAGACTTTGGAATTGAAAGGATTATACGAAGATATGGGGTTATTGGCCGACATTTTGATGGTGTTTGTATCTGAACATTTGGATTGTGAGTTTTTGGAAAGGCTAATGACAGTTATTGCCGATCTGGTAGTGAAATATGATTTGTCTAGCAAGCGAAATTTCATCGAGCTAAATCTTTTTCTAATGAATAAGTTTATAGCTACAAAGAGCTCAAACCACGAAAAACTTTTGAATTATATCATAGTTGCCAATAAGAATATTCTAACCCATGTAGTTATAAAAGGTGGGCTAAACTGTCAAAATAACGGAAAACCCGATAAAGATATTAGCTACTATATAGTACGGCACACAGCGTTGGAAACTATTTATACAATTGCGATGATGTTGGGAAATTCACTTTCCGAGGTTTTAATATGGGAAGAATTTGAACACAAATTTCAGAAATCTGTTTATAAAGACTTCATCTTTATTACCTACTTGTATTTTGATGAAATTATAAGTTGGGTTATAGACTATAAAGAGGAAAACAAGATGATTGGAAGAATTTTGAACTATATTGTTGCGGAATACAGCATGTTTGTGATAAAGTTCCAAAAATCTATAACGACAAAAACATTCAAGAGTTATATTGGCTCTATTATACTCATAAACCGAACCATGCACATCGACCTAGAGTACTCAACCACCATTATATGCAACTTCTTTCGGACAAATTATTTGAATACAGATTTATATTTGTTATTGAAGTTAGACGAAACCTTTAAAAACGAAACTATGTATTTGTTGAATTGTTTAACAAAAAGAAAGGCATATTACGAGAACAAAGCCGAAAAGAAATTGTTTGAAGAAATCAGTTTCGTATTAGTGGGTGTACAAAACAAGATGAATAAATAAATCTATGAAACAATATAAGAAAATAAACTTTATTTAATATATCCTTGTAAATAACTTAATTTATTATAACATCATCTATTCTCAGTATCATTCGGGCTATATCAATGGCCATCATTATCTGTGAGGTTTTGCTTTCTTCGGGTTCCAAAACACCTTTCTCATTCATATCGTTATTCCCTGTGTTGTCTCCATCTACACCATATATACTTTTATCCTCAGTTTGGTTCAATCTAATGATATTTTGTAATTCTCTTTCTTCATTTAACTCTGCATTTCGTGCTATTCGTCTTGGTATTTCATATAAAGCTTTGACGAACCCAAGCATGACTTCCTTCTCAACACCATCTTTATTTTCGGCCTTTCCTTTTATTACTTTTGCAATTTCCACTTCAACAGCACCGCCACCACACAGTACATTTTTCTTGTTTTCACCAATTAAAGTTTTGGCCACACCAAGAGCATCATCAAATGATCTGTGGATTTCGTCTAAAACAGTTTGACTCCCTGCAGTGAGCATAATTGTGAATGCTTTATTTTCTGGACAGTCTTTTATAAGCAAAACTTTGTCATCCTGTTCAGCTGTTGCCAAACTGATATCCTGCACTCCCAAATGTGATTCATTTAAATCCATGAGGCTCACTTCTTCAACCATACTGCACGTTCCCAGCCGAGCATTGACTATGTCATTCATACTGCTAATTATTTCAGCCCCTGTCGACATACTAAGCATCTCTAGTTCTTTGCCCCCGACCCATGTAACTGCAGAAATACCATGTTTAGTGAGCAAGTACCCTGCTTCTTCATCAAAACCCCATTGACAGAGAACTAGTGATACACCAGCTTCTTTGATTTTGTTAACAGTTTCCACGAAATAATTCTCTTCATAATCAGACGCAGCCTTGAAATCCTCCGAGCTCGTTATTTTAAGAATGTGCTTTGTTTTAGGTTTTGGGGGCTCGATAGGGGAACTTAAGATCAGTATCTTCGGATTTTCCAATTTCTTTTTCATGGACGGATTGTAAAACTCTTTTTCCAGCATTAGTCCTTTTATTAGAACGGCGGCTGAAGTGGCACTTCGAGAAATTCTCTTTTCAATTTTAAGTAACTCACCAATTACTCCTGACTCTGCGGTTGAGAAGGCAACGTCTGTTAGTGTTTCGATAGCGGACGAATGTTTTGCTATTTTGGTATTCAATGTGCACTTTATAGTCTTACGAATGGTTTCTTCGTCTATTTCATTCTCGAAGGAACAACTTTTTATCACTTCTGCACAAACGTCTGAACATTCCCCATATATCTTCTCGAGTCTTGCCGGGTTTACACCTTTCTTTACTAGAGAAAGCGCTGAGTTCAGGAGGGCACTGCAGAGAAGGACTATGCCGGTTGTTCCGTCTCCAGAACGAAGATCCTGAGCGACACTCAAACCAAGTATCAGTCGTCCAATTGGGGATTTTAGACCTACTTTAGAAAGTATAGTGGCCCCGTCATTGGTTAGTGTTATCTCTCTGTCCTCGTCAACAATTAGTTTGTCTTTTCCATTGGGACCGAACGATGTTGTAATGAAAGAAGCCAGCTCACTAATCGAGGCTATATTGTTTTCTAAAACCTTTGTTCCTTTTGGTTCTGGAGGTGGGGACAGTGCATCAATAACAATTATCGGACGTCCATACTGATCTATCATTTGATTGTTCATCATTTTTGGAAATTTAAATTTTTAGTTTAATAAATTTGATAAAGAGGTTTTGGAGGTCTAAAGAATTACGAACTGATCATATCTCAATCTGTATTTATAACCATATTCAAATTAGGCGGAAATTAAACATTTAAATCTGTTGAGTATTAACTCTTTGACTGCGTGGGACATTTAATATTTTGTAGGAATAAAAAAAAATTTGTGTTTTCTCTTATAATTCTATATATTTCTATACTACCTTATTAGTTGATTTATGAGGTTTGTGTCAAAATTTTTAACATATAGCTCTTGTTGTTATGTTTTACAGTATATTTAAAATATTTTAACTTTTAAAACTTCAGCAAGGTTTCCCCACTCTTACACGACTTCCCATCAAACTCCATACAACACATGCCATTGACACTAGAAAACATACCCATAGAAGATTTAGGGGAGTTGTCCGCATTTATACTGTGCCTACAACCCGAGCACACCGATTTGCACACCGATTTACACAACGATTTGGACGAAGAATTGAAATATACATCTGACGTGCTCTGCACGTTGATTATAGTACTTAGCCTTTTTGTAAGGCCCGCTACTGTCTCGTTTAAACATGTCAAATATTTGTAAGAATTTTAATTTCTATATTTATTTATTAACAAGATCATCAGGACGTACTCCTAAGGCACGTCAGTTTGCCTCTCTCTATTCTTCTTTTCTCAAAGTTCTATCGTTGTTCCTTTAAGTCTAAATAGTATGGTTTTACTCTCTTTTTATTTACCCATACGTCTTTGTTCATTTGCCTTATCCTTAAGACGTCGTTGTGACTTTTCATGCTCAGTATCTCAAAGGGACCCTTCCACATTGAAGCTAACTTGCTTACTTCATGGTTCCTTAGCATGATATACTGTCCAACTTCGTAGTCTTCCGCTTTAGTTCGCTTACTGTTTCTTTTCTTTTCTTCCTTTTCAGCTGAACTCTTAATTCACGAATGTACTTCACTGATTACCACTTCTTTTTTCTTTTAAGGGGGTCTATTGGATTGTATCCTAACTGTATGGAAGAAGGTGTGGTGTTAAGATTTCTATTGTAGCTGCAATTAAAGGCATCTTCAATCTTTTGCAGTGCTTCTTTTACTCCTATCTTTCTGTTTTTCTGTGTCCTCAAACCATTCCCTATAAAGATGTTGACCCTTTCACTTAAGCTATTACCCGTTGGGTTATAGGCTGTGGAATACTTGGGTTCAATGTTCTTCTGTTTAAGGAAAGCTTTTAAATAGTCCGAAGTATACTGGCTCCCCTGGTCACTTAGAAAGACGCTTGGTTTAGGGAACTGTGTTAACCAGCAATTTGTAAATGAACTTGCGATATCCTTTCCTGTAATTGTCTCAAAAAATCCCATCTTTGTGTATCTGCTAAACATATCTGTAAAGGTAACAATATAACCTTTGCAAAACTGGCAAAATTCCTCAGTCTCAAATGGGCCCCAGATATCAGATGAGACTTTTTCAAAAGGTTTGCTACTCTCCAAGTATCCGTGTGTTTGTCCTACTTTTAAGCCAATACTCTTATATCTTTGGCATGAATCGCAAACTTTAGTGAATAATTCGACTTCTTTTAAGAAGTTGCTCATGGTGAAGTAAGGGCTTAACGTTTTGAATAATCTTTTACACCCTGGATGTGAGAGTCTTTCGTGATAGTAGTTAAGAAACTTGTGTTTATCCTGATCATTTATAATGATCTTTTTGTTGAGGTCCAGTTCTATATTATATATTCCTGTCTGTAAACGAAAGTCTTTAAGTTCATCTTCAATCAAAGTACTCTTGTCTTTCTCTTGTGCTCGTTTAAATTGAGTTAAAAGCTCTTTGGTTTTGTCTTTACTTTGTTTTATGCTGAGTATCTTTATAGAAGAGTTGGGTTCGGTATTCTTATCGCTGTTATTAGAACTGTAAAGTCTTGACAACTGATCAGCAGCGCTGTTCAACTCTCCCTTCGTATGTGTGAGTGTGTAGTTATACTCGCTTAAAAGTAATTTCCATTTCTGACTTCTAGATGTTAATGGGGAAGAATCAAAGGTTAGATTGTTGTTATCTGTTATTATTTCGACTAGATTATCAAAAATAATGGTTCTAAACTTTTTCAGGCTCTTGATAATGGCCAGGCACTCCTTTTCCATAGTGTTGAATTTCTTCTCATTGTCTAGTAACTTAGACGAATATAATTTCACTACCTTGTCATCTTGCAGCAGAATGCCGCTTATTCCCGTGTCAGACGCATCGGTGTAAAGTTTGAAGGGTTTATTGTAATTGGGGAGTGTGAGCTTGATCTGTCGTTCTATAGAGTCAATAGCCCTCAATACGTTGTTCCTATCTTCTTGTTCCCATATTATCTGTTTGTGTTTTAGCTTTTCGTTTATTCATTCTAAGTATTCACTGATCTTTGGTACGAAAGGCCTGTACCAGTTTAAAGATCCAATTAGTTTTCTTATCTCCCTCTTAGTTCTTGGTTCTTTTATGAGTTTCTGCTTGTCGAATGTGGAAAGATCCGACGCTACTGTATTTCCTTCTATTTTGAATCCTAGATATGTAATAGAACGTTTGTAAAACTCGCACTTGTTCAAATTAAGATAGACTCTATTCTCTTTTAAAATCGATAGGATCTTAATCAAAAGCGCAGTGTGTTCTTCTTTGTTTTTAGAATATAACAAAATATCATCAAGGAATAATTTACTCCAGGTATTCCTCCGATCATAGACCCCATCGCTTTTTGGAACGTCCTTGGTGCCGTAGATAATCCATAGGGCATTCTGTTCCATTCGTATTGTCCCATCGGTAATACAAAACTGCTTTTGTATTTATCTTGTTCTTCTATTTCTATCTGGTAATAACCAGTATGTAAGTCCAATTTGCTATAAAATTGGCTTTCTTTTAACTGTAGAAGTAATGTTTCGGCCGATGGAAATGGGTAAGAGCTTTTCTCTGTCTTTTTGTTTAATTTACGAAAGTCGCAAACTACTCTCACACTTCCATCTTTCTTTTGAATTGCGAATGCCGGAGAACATATTGTAGATGAGGACGGCCTTATTATATCTTCTTCTAAAAGGCGTTTTATTTCTTTTTCTACAGGTTCGAACAGTTTGTGAGGAATGTTGTATGGTCTTGTGAATAGTGAAACGTCTTCTGTGAATGGAATAGTATGTTTGATGTTTGGGATAGATTCTAAGTGTCCTTTATTCTTAAAAGACTCTAAAAGTGAATCAAAGGTCTCAGCTTTCTCAATCTTAAGTAACTTCTGTTCCAGAATCTGGTCTGGTTCATCTTCCGTTGTAACAAGTTGTTTTTGAACTGTGGGGAATTCTATAGCTACTTTATCCAAAAGAAGAGTGTTTGTGCTGAAGTCTATCACAGCTGAGTTCTTTCGAAGCCACTCCCGTCCCAAAATTAAGTTACTAGGAAGTTTGTCTATTATGAATGCCTCTAGATTGTATTGGGTGTGTGGTACGTTGTCAATCTCGAGGTTAATGGAAGTTTTACTGCTGATTTCTTTGTGTGTGCCGTCCGCAATGGTAACTTTTTGAGTCGGACTTATTTCTTTTATAGAAGAATCGTTAACAAAGTTTGGGTTTACATAGTTAAACCTAGAACCGGTGTCGATAGCTATCGAAACTTCATTACTTCCAACCACTCCTTTGAATTCCAAGTCAGAAATCAGTTCTGTCTGTGGCTCCAGTTGCTTAATGAGAAGGTTCTTGCTGTTTGGTTTAGAGTAATCCTGTCTTTTGTTAGAATAGTCTCTATGGGGTGAATGGTTGTGGTTTTCTCTATGGTTTCCACGTGTGTTACCTCCATAAGATCTTCTTTGGACTGCGCGACAATCTCTCTCATCATGTGAGTAACTGTCATGGAAAGAACAATAGCCTCGGCGTTGTTGCGTTCTTGTGTTTTCCCTGTATTGTGGTCTCTTAGGCCTTCTGGGCTCAGTTCGTTCGTGATGGCCAAAATAAAGTTTATCATTTGAATTGGCTGTGTCAAGCTTTGCTGCCAGTTTGTCCAAATCCTGAAGGTTGAGGTCAAGAGCTCTCTGTCTTAATCGTACGGGGATCTTCCCAATGAATATCTCAACTAATTCCCTGTTGGTAATCCAGTTAGATTTGTCCTCTATGCAGTAATTGGCTCTACCAGATATTTCCTTGATTATGTGTGCCAATTCGGCAAATGTAGTGAACGCTCCCATAGGTAGATCATTTAATTGCTGCCTGTAATAAGAGTACTGTGATGTAGTAAACTAAGCACTCTGTAACTTCTTTAGGGCTTCTGCAACTGAGGAAGAACCGCTGAAATGTGGATGTACACTTGGGTCAGAGATGACCTCAAGGGTAGCCAATGCTATTTGGTCTGTCCATCCTGTAAGTACTTTCAGTTGTTCAAATTTATGGATCCAGCTAGGCAACGCATCTATATCCTGATGTGTGTGAATGATTAACCTAGGTAAGGTGATGCTGGGTCCAGGGAGACCAGCTATGTTCGTCCCAAATGTGTACTCGCTTTGCGAACTCTGTAAAGCTGAGTGTAAGGTTGGGGAAGGTGAAAATTGTCTGGTGTACTTATTTTGCGTTCCGTGAGGTGATGCACTTTGAGTGTCATCTGAATTCAGATTGACGTGCTCTGCACGTTGATTATAGTACTTAGCCTTTTTGTAAGGCCCGCTACTGTCTCGTTTAAACATGTCAAATATTTGTAAGAATTTAATTTCTATATTATTTATTAACAAGATCATCAGGACGTACTCCTAAGGCACGTCAATAACCTGCAGTTCACTAGCACATTTTTGATTAGAAGTAGATTCGATACATTTTGCCAGGAATCGAAGGTTTAGAAAGTTTCTTCGATGGTTTATCTTTATCTTCTATCAGGGTAAAGGATATAAGAGAAAAGGCACAGTTGCCGATTCAACCATTCATACTTCAACTCAGAAGTAAAGGAGGTGACAAAGATAGCGAAAAGCGCGATCTCATGCGTTTGGAATTAATGAAAGTCCGAGAAAGCTACACAGATTATTCTACAAAACAAAACGCTTTTACATTGTACGGTAACCATTTCAATATTAGTAAAGCTGGTGATCCAAGGCGCATAGATCCATACAGTGATAAAAATTGCGCTATGATCCTTGTCCTTAAGCATACCAAAGAGCCCGCAACCATTAACAACGAGAAAGTGTTTAAATACACCCCTTACACTTTGAGCATGGCCGACAAAGACTACAATAAACTAAAACATGAATTCGAAAAGTACACAAAGTTTGATTTTCGACTTGAAAATGGCATATGGACTTATCCCGAACTCGTTAAAGATGATTCCGGAAATTATACTATGGGAGAAACGAAAGTTGAAGAAGGAACGCCAGAATCCAAAGTGCTAAAACATCTGGATAGTTTCTTCTCTAAACAGACGAAGCTTCTAAATCAAACCCTAAACCAGGTTCTTATTTTATACCGTCTTATTTCAACTTTCTACTAAAAGAAGCTATTGAAACAGACGTAACACAGATTGATAAATTAAATGATATACTTGAAAAGGCTAATCCAAGCAGTACTTTAGTTCTTTTCGAGAGCGTTAAAGACGATGATTTATTAGAAGCAGAATACAGAGGAAAGTACAACATTTTTGGAGAACTTAAGAATCGTTTAAAGATGATGTATTGCTAACCAGTATAAATCCATTTACCAAAGAGCCATATCAACCAACAGATTCGACAATATCAAGTAATTCATCTACAATCAGCAGCTCATCTACAGTTAGTAGTGCAACTAAAAAGGAGGGAATGTCGAAAGGACTGATAACACTAATTATAATTTTGGGCGCTGCAGCCGTGGTATTTATATGTGCATTCGGAACATATTATGTTAGGAAGAATAAAATAAAGAAATTCCGTAAAAGAATTCAAACGTAAATAAAATGAATGTTATATATAATAATCATAATAAATCACACAATATAATGAAGTTATAAATATTTGTCTGTTTATTGGCGACTATATAATAATGAAAGTTTTATAATTCAATAAATTTTTGTTTCTTTACACACAAATGAAGTTCTGTGCAATCGGTAATTGATAATTTATTAAAATAAAGATATAAATGATGCTATGTTGTTATAGACAATATAATCGCTTTATAATCAGAATATTTCATATTCAATCCATTTTTATTTAAAAATAATGCAAAACAATAAAATAGCTCATTAATAAATTCATAGAACTGTAAGCAAATCCGATATCTCATACACTTTAATATATTCTTTATTATTATTCAAAATTTAAAGTTTCAAAAAAAAGCCATTGGCATGAATATCGTCTCACCGGACAACCCCACCGTAGAGGGGTTAGGGTCAATGTCGAGCGAAAGGCCCAAACAGGCTGCAGCAGGTTCGAATCTAGTCGATCCACAGAAACCTGGAAAACAGGGCCCCAACGGGTCCACGAGTCCAGGAGAGAATATCAACAACCACTCCGTTAACGCTATAACCGCGGGGACCAACGGTCCCAATAACGTAGGAGTGAGTGGAATGCATCCATATGTTATCAATATTGACAAACTCAACCAAATTTTAAAAACCAGTTATATTCCCAAAAGGTCCAAATCGTACCGCAAGGGCAAACAACCAACCACCAAAAATAAAGTTAAGGCCACCTTTTCAAAAAAACGCCACATTGGGGCAATGGATAAGTGGATTTTGAAATCCAAATCTATTTCCAAAAACCCCTCCCAAAATAAATCCGAAATCGTTCCAAAGGTCGATAATGCGTCAATAACGCACGAACGACCAACGGTTGGGTTATTGCGAGAATTAGATGCCTTTACGGCAAATCCTCAAAATAAAAATTTAAACTTCTCAAAAAAAATGACAAAGTCACGACCAAGTGCCATAGTCAATGAGACAGCTCAGCAAGAGCTAAATCAAGCTAACTCGCCTGCGAACGAGACTACCAAACTCGAACAAGGCAAAGAAGCACTTGGGAATAATGAACCCAGTACTATAAGTGCAACAGTAGGTACACAAGTGCCAAAAAGGGTAGAAAACCCCAAACAGCCAGAGAGTGGCACAAACACAACCTCTAACGCAGAGGACAAAGAGCAGAGCTCAACCAATCCCTTTGTAATAGGGAAAGAAGAATCTGAGTCAGAGACCCAGAAGAAAACCGAGGTAGAACCAGAAATAATATTCCCAGGAGAGGGAAAGGGTGCACAAGAAGTGCAACAAAGTACTCAAAGTGCAAAATACCCAATTAGAGTGCCTCTAAGCAAAACGCTGGGGCAGACTGCAGCAAACAGCCGCATGATCAAAGCTGAAA
>JASNJN010000252.1:0-17994 GCA_030180075.1 Mikrocytos mackini | reverse complement strand
CCGCTTTATAAAGGAAATCTTGATATCACAAAAACCGGGAACCGTTTGCTATAAAAATATCCGTTTTCCGGATTTTTCGGTTAACCGTTTTGCGAACACTATTCGTAACGATATTTGCCTTGGTCGTGGGGTTGTTCAGATGGTAAGAAACACGTCGCTGGCGTGTCGGGCCCGGCAAAGTTCCCTGGCCACAGTTTGTTAAAATTGTTTTGATAAATTTAAAATTTTAATTTTTTCGAAGTCATATACAACAACACAGAGGTTGGGTTGATAAAATATCCCCTATACGACCCTGTTGAATTGTACAAAGGCTTATACAACTTTTATATCCGTTATCCCCCCTCACATGACAACACGACAACAACAAAAGACAATACGGCAACAACAAAAGACAACGCGGCAACACCAATAAAAGACAACACGACAACAAGACAAATATAAAAGAATATTAGAAATAAAAACAAGACAATAAGGAAAATAAGTGAGGAATAAAACGAGAAATATTTTAAAATAATTAAAAGGAATAATATTATAATAAATAATTTAACAACATGTAATAATATTAATTAATTAGAGATTTAATTATTTCTTCTTGTAATTTCTGCTAAATGTTCTAGCAAAACTAGGAACCATTCTGATTTTGGTAAATGTTTTAAATATTTCTTTTTATAAATATTTTCACAAAAATGTAAATAGTAATTCTGTTTTCTCACACCGTAATTTGGTAGTGAGGCTTTAACCGCCTGCCGTGTGCTCTCAATTTTATTTGCATGGACTGATGGATCATCAGGTGATACAAAATTGAGACTATGATTGACTCGGGAATGATTATAACCTAATATATTGAGATGGTTATAACTTCTCCACATGTCTGTGATTATTGTGGTCCCTGGTCTAACATAACGGACAATTATGGGCAAAAGTGTTAAAGCACTTCTATCATCTACGGGCACTAAAAATATCCCAGGAATATCGGCTCTCTCGATTCCTCCAAGAACCCATTGCCCTGGGACTCTTCGGCCTTGGTGGTACTTCCTTTTCCCGAATTTCGACTCATCGATTTCGACAACCATACCCGGTCCTCCTATAAGCGAAGTATGGTTGTATATCATGAAATCGACAAATAATTCACGTGCGAATTTCGACCATGCCGCCAGAGTGTCCGATCCCTGAATTTTGCAAAAGAATCCAAGGTTCCCTACCGTTGTTTTGTGTATAAAGAATAATAAAAACAACAATGCTTGTTTTAATGTTAGTCGGGTATGGGAGAACCATGAACCTTTTAAAATAGATGCTCTTGCCCTACAAGCTTGAGCAGAACATCGAAAAATATGGGAATTGGCAGTATTCCTTAAATACTGTAGTTTTATATCTTGTCCTCCACATTTTGCGCATAATTGTGGGTAAATAATAATCTGCCGGTCTATTAACCACATAATAGTTGTGTATTTGCTAGAAAGCAGTAATAAAAGTTCTTCAAGTTCCATAATAATATTTAAAATTTGAAAATATTTAATATAATTTTCGTGAATATATTTATCGAAAAAAATATTTAAAACATTTACCAAAATCAGAATGGTTCCTAATTTTGCTAGAACATTTAGCAGAAATTACAAGACGAAATAATTAAATCTCTAATTAATTAATATTATTATATGTTGTTAAATTATTTATTATAATATTATTCCTTTTAATTATTTTAAAATATTTCTCGTTTTATTCCTCATTTATTTTCCTTATTGTCCTGTTTTTATTCCTAATATTCTTTTATATTTGTCGTGTTGAAGGTTACCGCTATTCGTAAACTAGGTAGCCTAATTGGCCTAGAAATTAACGAAAACAAAAGCGGATTAGTAACTAATGCCAAAAGAGAAAGAGTAGCTCTAACGAATTCGTTAAGGACTTTTCCTCTAATCAAAGAGGACAGTGGAAATGCCTACAAATACCTGGGTTTTAAGCAGGTATGGATTAATGGCAATACCACAAAAGATGATGTAACCAAAGAAGCAGTTAGAAGACTCAGAAAATCATCGGGTCGCAACTGACGTTGGTCAACATCGGTAAGCAGATTAGTATATCTGTAGTACCTCTAATCAGGTACATTTCACAGGCTATAGACTGGAGGCTTTCAGAGCTTAACAACCTTAACAGGTTAACCAAATGCCTAATGAAGAGGAAGGGGCTGATACCTTACAGAATTTGCAATGCCCGCTTATACGTGAGCCCCAGCAAAGGAGGTATCGGACTGCCCAACTTTATTGAGGAAGACTACTTGGCAATCTGTAGTACACTTCGGTACATAACAGACCAAAGTCATGAAGAACTCAACCTTATAGGAAGCGAACAGACTCCCTCCACAGTGATCATGCATGAACAATATGAGATTCAAAACGCACTTGATGTGTGCGCAGATCCATACTCTGTGATAATCACAAAGTTGGAGAGGAGGAAGGCAAAGATAGACTTCGCCGGGAAAAAAGACTGGTCCAGCAAAACTGGTGCGGAAGAGCGTAAACTAGTACGCACCACATTCCAATCCAATTACTGGGCCAAATGGAATGCTGCTAAGTTGATGTCACCTTTCAATTCTGTAAGGAAAGACTCGAAAACTTGCATTTCTAAAAGCCACATTTGGCTACGAAAACCTGGCTTGTCCAGGCGCGACTTAAAAAAGGCATTGTTACTTCAAGATGGCATCGGAACTCACAGGTCATGGCAGAAGGTGATCGACTCCACCGTATCTGACACCTGTAGGAGATGCAACACTAGGAAAGAAACGATAGGACACGTGCTGGGCGGTTGCCCAGCCATACCGTTCAGTCTACTTAAAGCTAGACCCGACGCGGTAGTCCTAACGATTGCAAACGAGATAATAGCCTACCACGACTTGGACAATAAGCTATCTTTGCAAGACACTGGAGCAAGACTAGCCCGAAGCTCTAAACAATTCAAGTTGATACTTGATCAAAGAGTGGTTGTTGGAGATGGGCCCAATAAAACGGTACAATTACTGGACCCCATATGCATTGACAGAGTCAAGAAGCGAACAACGATCGTAGAGGTCGGTGTCTCGGCGGAAGACTTAACTGTTTGCAAAGGGGAAGAGAAAATCAAAAAGTACCAAAAAGCCGCTAATATGCTAACTAAGCGGTACAGAGGTTACGAAGTAGATTGTAGAGCTGTTGTGATTGGACAGCTGGGGGCCATTTCAAGTATAACGCACAGCAACCTCTTTAGGTTGAGAAAAAGCGTACTTACACAAAGGGAC
The DNA here is from genome assembly GCA_030180075.1 of Mikrocytos mackini. Taxonomy (NCBI): domain Eukaryota; phylum Endomyxa; class Ascetosporea; order Mikrocytida; family Mikrocytiidae; genus Mikrocytos; species Mikrocytos mackini. The sequence goes on along the minus strand of JASNJN010000252.1, from coordinate 14,726 downwards.
AACAGGCTCCCCAAGAAACCCACAGAGGAACTATACGGAAAGATTCTGAACGTGACCATTAAAGGGTCACTACAGATATACCGTTGGTTCACCTCAAATGTGGAGACACTGAAATGGGAGAAAAGAGATAGAGCACCTTCAGTTTACACTGAAAAGCTCAAGGAAGTTATCGCAAGTCGACGCTCAAGGACGAACTCCTCGGCCACACACACACCGACCACAGTGTGAGCTAAATGGCTGAGGCTTTGAAAATAGGGCATAAATCAACGGCCATGTAAATGACCAGGCCAGTTAAAACGATGAAGCGACAACGAAAATGGGACTAAGACCCCAAGGAATGTATGAGGAATGCGTTGAGGAGCGCAAAGCTTATTGAGTAGGTCAGAGGTGAAGAAGGGTGTAATAAATAATTATTTGTTTAATTAATCGCACTTAAAAAAAAGTTGTCGTGTTGTCATTTGGTCGTGTGGCTGTGTGAGGGGGAGGTAACGGATATAAATGTTGTATAAGCCTTTGTACAATTCAACAGGGTCGTATAGGGGATATTTTATCAACCCAACCTCTGTGTTGTTGTATATGACTTCGGGAAAATTAAAATTTAAAATTCATCCAAATAATTTCAACAAACTGTGGCCAGGGAACTTCGCCGGGCCCGACACGCCAGCGACGTGTTTCTTGTCATTTGAACAACCCCACAACCAAGGCAAATATCGCTGCGATGCGTGTGGAAAATAGGTACCTGGTCCCGAGATTACCCTAAATAAGGCCTCTAATATAAATAAAAAAGGTGTGTTTTTATAATAGAATCTTTTGTTTCTAAAATCAAAACACATTCTACAGTTAAAACTGGCTTATGTCATATCTGATTGAATCATTACACCATATTTCAATGTTTTCGAGCTTGAATCCCTATATAAATCATTGAGTTTTAATATTTTTTTTAACGTAATGGATATTGTTATGTAATTTAGAAGACAGGTATTGTATATAAAGTAGTTTAATATAACATAGTCATGCCTTGTTTGATATAAATGTTCTATTGATTGATTTCCATATGAAATATTATGAAAAGTAAAATTTTGAAACCGAAGAAAACTTACCTAATTGTAACACAGAAGAAAGCTCTGTGTGATTATAAAGAGAAAATAGAATTATATTTTTTCAAAAGTTGGATGTTGGACAAAAAAAATTAGTTATAGCCAATTAGTTAAAATTAATTATAAATGCCCCGAACATCCAATTCTATTTATAGATTTTAAATTTTAATGGTACAAGAATGAAATTTGTAATAATTCGAAACTATTTAGATTTTAGAGTTTATATAACCATTTATAGCGTGTTTATATTACTCTACACACACTATATCAACATCTCTTTAAAACCAAAAGTTTTTTATTGTCAATTGACGTTATGTCAACTAAATTTCGGTTTTCGTGGAAATTCCCGAGAGGTTTCCATAACCAAGTTTCCACTGTATATTCATTATTGGAAACTAATTATAAACCAAGCTTATTGTTTATAAAAGGAAATTATCTTCAAACAGCCTGTAGTTACAACTCAACAGTTGCGCGCGTCTTTTAATTGTCAAACAAATTTGAATTTATTCGCATAAAAATTTAATAAACCAAACAACAATGAAAAGGTACATTATTACAAAAATATTGGCCCTTGTGTTAATCATAGATACCATTTCGACGCATGGTGATGTAAACTGGGTTCGCAATACACGATATATCGAGAATATTGGCAAATGCAATGAGAATTACATATTTCTGATCTATGAAATCAATTTTAAACAAAAACCCACTATATTCAGTCGTCATAATCAGAAACACAAAGTAAAGATCGACAACATGCAACTAATGGCAGCTATTCTTCTAGAAAAGTCAACATCGACCAACAGCAATAGTATGGGGTCAGAATTAAACATCGACAGACCACACGAGGCATCTGACAATATAGGAACTTCATTAGAAATAAACAATTCCATTACAACGATGGATTTTGTTTTCGCAAATTTAGATTTTAAAATTTTAAAAGTTCAGAAAACAAAATTCAAATCTGAAGGTATACTTATTCGTAACAAGCTTTTAACCACCAAGGAACACCCTATCAATACATTAATCACGCATAAGAATTATTATCTGTTATATACATCAATAACGCCCAATATCATTCTAAACACACCAATATTGAACAGAGAGCACATATCTCCTTTTCTACTTTCTAACAATGAACTATCAATTCACACCAACAATCACTCAAGCTCTTTCAAGGCGATAATACAAGAATGCCCGAACTTATTCGTCACACGTCTGAACCAGCATACACTGCAAGCCCAAGATGATGTTCAGGATTTTTATGAATTAGCTGAACAAGATGAAGACCTTCCCATAAATGATCTTGCGAGAAAATCCATGTTTTGTAATGAAACGTCTACGCTTAATTTAAAAGAATTAAGTAAACCATACAAACCGAATATACCGAATAAAACATGGAAATGCAATAAAATTACAACAATAGCTGAAGAGTATAAAAATAAAGAAAATAACAAATTAAAGACTAACAACTTGGTTTACATAAATAAAGATATTAGAGAGGAACACGAAAAGAAAATGGTTAAACTAATGACATTAACAATATTGTTTTTCATTGGAATAATAATGTTAATTGCGGTTGTTATTTTGATATCAATTTGGCTTTTGAAGAGATCAGAATTAATAAATATATAATTTATTAGAATATTAAATAATATTTACATTAAATATAAATCAAAAAGAGTTTAAAATAATAAGAGATCAAAGTTAATAAAAAATTAATGTATAAACAAATTTTTATATAATTTAAAAGATAAATTAACGTTTTAGTTTTATATTTTGTTACGCTGCACTTTAATTAATCGTGCTATCTTATCTCTAATATTTACATATTTATTTATTATATTTCATTTGATATAAATGCATTGATATCAAACTACTAAGTCCTTTCACAAAACTTGTAACCCTCGTCAAAACTCCGCTTTTATTAATACAAATAACAAAAATTCCCACTTTAATTGTATTCACCAACTTTTCTGCATATACGATGAAAACCAATTCAATTAACCCAGTTAGTAAAAGAGGGCTTGAGCTATCTTCAAACATCAAAATTCTCCTAACCATTTCGAAATTCTCCAGTTTAAATCTCAAGCTCAATTGCAAGTTATGTAGTGGCGTCTTTACACTGCTTATTATTGAAGTGGGTAAAGTGAGCAGTTTTAAAAACGGTTTTAACTGCTTTTTCACTTTACTACTTTCTCCGTTTATGTTCAATTTTTTGAATATATTAAACCTTCCTTTCTTAAGCTTCTTCATTAGTTTAACGTCTCCACTATATTTATATTTCATTATTTCAATAGATTGGTTCCTTATGAATTTGTTGAAAAGATTCCTGAGCATAAAGAATATAATAAACAGCAGCACGACTATTATGCTAACTTTAGTGAATAACAGGACAAACAATACAAATATTACAAAAGAAAGTGATTTGTAGATATCTGTCCATTCCATTAATTCAGAAACTTTTTGAAGCGCTTTTAAAATTGGGTCTACTTTGTCCAATAATGTGTTAAGTCGAGAATAAACTAAATAAGCATCGAATTTTTCGTGTAGTTCTATTTCTGTGTATTCGTAAGGAATTAAATTGGATAGTAATGCGTTTTTGTAATTGACTTTGAATTCATAGCTTATCTTTAGTGTTGTAAAGTGTTCTGATATGCTATCATCTCGATTCCTTTTGTTTTTACTATTTTTATTGTTTTTAGATGACGTATTATTTACATTTTGTGTACTCTGTTCAAATTCATCTTCATTGTCATTTTTTAATTTAACATTATTGTGCTTTGAAGTTTTATGCCTTATCATCACTTCTTCAATTTTTAATGTTTGACTGTTAATCATTGTATTAAAAGGTATCTTTTTAAGGTCCAAGTAAAAAGTGCCTATTTTTTCATCTTTAGTAATTTCGTCTTTGTCCATTAAAGTTAATTTTAGAAGTTGTGGGTGTTGAAAGTCGTGCACTGGAATACAAAAAGACTCTTCCCAACTTGGTTCAAGCGTTTTCTTCCTCACACTAGTCCTACAGAGTATTTGAGACTTTTCGTGTTTTGAAGCGGCAATCCCAATAAACACGTAGGGGTCGGCTTTCCCTCCGTATAGCACAGAGTCGCAAACAGGGACATCTGAAGCCGAATGTATTTTGAGCATCAAATGGCCATACACTACCTTTTTGACACCAGTAAGAGATAAAGGAATTGTTTCTTTAAATGAAGGGAGTGTTTGAATTGAACAATGAGATACATTAGTTTCTACTTCTTTAAATTCGTGTTTGTTTTCTACAATATTGTTTTCAATGTGGGTCTTTTCTTTTGTTTTCTTTGATTTACCAAAAGGTAAAAATTTAGACAGTGACAGAGATGTGTGATGCTCTTCTTCTTTAAAATCTGATTTTTTGTTGGGAGGAATGTCCCAATCATTTTCTTCCTTTATATCTTCGATTATATCGTTTTCAAGTTGTTGTGTGTTGTTATGTTTAGTAGTCTCTTTGAAACCTTTTATAGATGAGTTGGGTTTTATGGCTTTAATGGGAGCAATGTTGGATAGTGTAATGTCAGAGTTGGAAGCATTCTGTGAAATGTTTGATAAATGGTCCCCTTGAGAGCTTTCAGTAAACTTCTGTTCATTATGGCCCAGAGTGTCCACAGACTCTGAAACGGAAACTTCATTGACTATGACGTCGGAATGGGCTTTGAAGTTGTAGATCTCAGAACACTTGTTGCAAAGATAAAATGTCTTGTTGTGGTTGAAATTTTTCGATTTGTACTTTTTGTAACAGTTCTTACAGAATTTCCTTTCACAGTTTTTACATGTCCTTCTTCTGAACACTTTTTTGTCGCATGAACAGCAGCTTTTGCGGGTCAGGGAAAACATACGACGAAAATTTTAAAAACGAAAGTTAAAATTTTGATTTTGAAAATTCTATAAACGGCTTTCTGTTCTTCTACTGTTTTCAGAACACAACTGAAATATATTTTATTGAAATATGGACAATGATTTACTTTTATAGTTGATATTGGTAGCTGAAAAGATATAAAATGTCATTTGTTGTTTTTGTTTATAAGATCAGAATTGTGCTAAAAATATGATGTTGTTTTATTTGAACTATTTTTGAAAATTTTCGAATTTTTTGAAATCCTGGTCGTAAACAAGCCGAGTAATCGAATTCTTTCTTTTTGGTGAATAAACAACTTATATGATATTTAATGTCTTTAATAATGCTTGCTAAGGATCTTGTATCACATGGCTTCTGTTATTCGAGGTACCAAAACTTTTAAATTTTGAGATTTTTAAACTAAAACAGTTCTAAAACATGCCAGTAGAGCTAAAGAAAAGTAAAACGACTCCCACTATTCAGAATAACTTCCTAGTAGAGAAGTACAAGCCAAAGACTATCAAAGACATCATCGGGCATCAATCTGTCATAAGAGAGTTGACTTCTTATCTCGAAAAGTTCCGTTCTATCAAAGACATTCAAAAAGCTGTTCTCTTAGCCGGTGCTCCGGGAATAGGAAAAACAACGCTTGCTCACCTGGTATCCAAATCGATGGGGTTCGACGTAATCGAGTTCAATGCTTCAGACGTCCGTAGCAAATCCGCCATACAAACCAAAGTTGCCAGTTTAATTACAAACCGTTCAATAATGTCTTCTTTGGTGACCAAAACTGGAACGAGCAGCGTTTCAAAGAGTTCGCCCGTCCTAATAATGGACGAAGTAGATGGTATGTCAGCAGGAGATAGAGGAGGAGTTACCGAACTCATAAACATTATCAAAAAGACCAAGATTCCTATTATTCTGATTTGCAATGATAAAAACTCAGTGAAACTTCGCTCTTTGTTGCGCTACGCGAGGGACTTAAAAGTGAGGAGGCCTAGCATAAGACAGTTAACTCCTAAACTTCTCACAATTGCAATCCGAGAAGGAATACAAATAGACAAAGCGACTGTAGAGAAACTTGTTATTTCTTCCCATAATGATATACGTTCTATTCTTAATACACTAAACTTATGGAAGATATCTACTCCTAATTTAGAAGAATGCAAAAAAGACGAAAATATAGGCGTCTTTGAAGCGGTGGGAAAGCTATTTAAACCAGAAAAGAGCATTGACGAACTCAAACGACTCTACTTTGTAGATTTTGGTTTAATTCCTTTGTTTGTTTACGAAAACTATTTAAATTTGAAGGGCATACTAAGCTATGAAGAGTTTGTTCAAATCAACAGAGTAATAAGCTATTCCGATTTACTTTCTGGGATAATCAGAAAAACACAAAATTACTCTTATTTGAACCAGCACGCTTTATTTAGCAGTGTTATTCCAGGAAGGATTATAGGTGAGAGATATGGGGGACAAATGACTCGTTTTCCAAGCGTACTCAGTAAAATGAGCAAAAAGAATAAGTCACTTCGAATTATAACGGATAGCCTTAAACACAACGCCCGTGTGAATGGAAGTGGGCTGAGTAAAGACAGTTATAGAAACTTTGATGGTGAATACAATGATAGAATCTTTGTTAAGTTGTTGAGGAATGAACATGTGGATAAAGTTTGTGAGCTTGTAGACACACTTAGTTTAACAAGAGAAGACTTGTTGGAATTTAATGGAATAATAAATTGTGATTATCCGGACAATGATAATTATACAAAGATTGGTAGTAAAATAAAAACGAAATTTACAAGGGCGTATAAAAATACTAATACATTTAAAAAGTACACAGGGAATGTTGTATTCGGTAAAAAGGTAGGGAAGACTCCATTTATAAATTTGGATGATAGTGATGAAAGTGGGGGGAACGAATCTAACCATGAAGAAGAACTAGTGGATTTAGAATGATAAATAATTGATAAAATTCACAACATCTTTTAATCTTTATTTGTAATAAATTATTTACATTATACGTTATCTATTTAATATAATGTTTTTAATGTTCGATATGATAGATTACAGTATAAAAATAGAACGATTTATTAAGTACAATTTACTTTATTACATTTGTTGAGTTATTTTTTATTTGATTTATCTAAACATATCGTTAAAGTTGAATATGATCACATACGCAATAATATTAATTATAAAACATAATTTCATTTTCGACGTTGTATTCTATCTGCATTTTCTTCAATATTAACAAATAAATCTTTTTTATTCCTTTCTTTATCTCCGTTTTTCTTTTCCATTTGTTCATTCTCATAAAAATCTTTAACCATTGTCTTTCTATTTGTTTTATATTTGTTGATCAATTTATTAATCCTATTAATAATAACTCCAAATGTTTTCCAATGCCCTTGTTTAATGTTAAGCACTATTTTGGCCTTTTTCTCTTTATAAATATGCCCAATTTCTTCTTCGTCTATTTTGTTTATCTTTACATCGATTTCATATTCATCGTTTTTGTTCTTATTAACCAACTCTTCACTCATTCTCCTCAACAAACTTCTTAAACGGCTTATTCTAACGTCTATTACACTTATCTTTTCTTCAAAGAAAATATAGCCTTCGTTTTGATTTCCTTGTTTTCTTTCCCTACCTTTAGATCGACTCATAAAGTTCTGCTTATTTGTAAATATAGGTAACTCTATATTGTTTCTAACATTGTGCTTTTCAATGAACTCGTCTGAAACTTTCATGTAACTTGGGGAAATGTAATCATAGCTATCCATTTTGTACAACTTCTCTTTCAAAAATGTGTACATTGTGCATTTAATTGGGTAAAGCCTATTATGGAGTTTAGTGTCACAGTAACTAACTCCATTAAATAACCTGTCGGCAAAACTGTTGTCAATGTAATCGAACAAACTTTTCAATAACAGAATCAATTCAATTCTATCTATCACTCCCAAATTGTAAAGGTTAAGTAGTTTGGAAAATTGTCGGCAAGTTTCTTCAGACTCTCTTTCGTATACTTCAAGAATACCAATAAGTAGTGGGTGGTAGTGAACAGGGATATCTACAATACCCAAACTTTCCATCGTTACTGGAATGTCTTCCTTTATTTTCCTTTCCACCTCTTTCTTTACTGGCTTTATAACTTCATTATCACTAGAAGAATACTCAAATTCTTTGACATCTGTTTCCATCTCTTTCCCATTCTTTGTGTTCATATTGCTCATTMSGAYTATCTGGTTCCGAATAACGATCCTCCCTATCATTCTTTAAAATCATGGAGGTTCGTTGCCTGTTTCTCTCTTCTTCAATTCGCCTTTCTTTCTCTTCTTTCTCTCTTTGTAATTCCTTTTCTATTTCACGTTTCCTTTCCAATTCTTTTTCTTTCTGCAATTTCAACTCCTTTTCTTTCTCTTCCTTCTCTCTTTTTATACGCTCTCGCTCATCAAGAATTTCCTGTTCTCTTTGCACTTTTTTAAGTGTATTTTTTGCTTATGTTCCCGCAACTTTTCCTTTTTTCTTCCCTTTCTTTAATATTTTGATAGTTTCTATCCGATATATCCGATAAAGCTGTCTTAATTCTTACCAGATCCTCGAGTTTTTTCATCTTTTCGTCATTAATTTCCTCTTCTGTTAAATCCTTATTATCAAAACAACTGTTCATGTCAACCTTCAAATTTCCGATTATACTAACGCGATCTGCGTTTTTATATGCATTGTTTATAATCATTGATGTTTCCAGATTGAGTTGTTTATTCATATTGAAGACAACATGATTAGACAACCCTACATAATTGTCATTTTTTATTTTCCCCAGATCGCTCGGCTTTGTAGCTTTGAGTATGCTATTGACCTTTGGTAAATTTTCGTTGAGCAAATTCTGGTTTTTCTCCATTCTTCCGTGTGTAACATCATTTTCAACACCATAAGTTGTAAGTACCATCATTTTGTTATTACTATCACAAGCTTTTGACTTAAACTGAGGAGCTAAAATTGTCATATTGCCTTTCGCCCCCCTTTCATAATCTCTTGCTGTTGGGGGTCTAGTTGTCGTTGATGTTGGCACTTTTTCATGTGTAATATTTCCAGTTTGACGATTTAATTTAGCTGCCATCTTGTATATAATGTTATCTAGTCCGGGTTGTAGAGTTTGTGCTATTTGTGTTGATTGGTACATTACCATTTTATCCGTGCCGGCTATACTTCTTCCGTTATTCTTTATTTGTACATTATGCCCGGATTCCATAAACTCTCTAACGGATCCCTTATAAGTACTTTTGTAGTTTAAATATGAATGATTGAAACCTTGTTCCCAGTCCTTATAAGCTGTGTAGGGAATTTTCGGTCTCCTTATAGTAGGGACAGGGAGATTATTACAAGGGTCTGGATTAAAAGAAGGAGGGGGTATCTGAGTTGTTGTGTTTAAGCCATGTTTTTTTAATTCTACACCAAGTAATGTATTACTAGAACCGTTCACATCTTCAATTTTGAAATTAATTTCGAATTGGTCATGTATATCTTTTACGCTGGTCTTTTCTGAAAAATTTTGTGTTAATATCTTCTGGTTTTCTGTTAAATTCATTTTACAGACATCTCCGTGAGGAACAGCAACTATTGACCCAGGATCAACATTGGGATAGGTACCATGAATATGCTTTTCGATATGTCCAAAGTATGCTTTTGGTGTTCCGTTATAATATGCAAACGAGGAAGGGTGAGCATCCCTTGCGAGTGTGTATTCAGAATTAGTACAAATCTCTTTGTATTCTTGGAGGGTTATCCGTTGATCTGGACATTTACTATGTCTTTTATTAACACCGTAATCTCGAGGGTATATCGATGCAATATGTGTACTGATTCTTTTCATAGTTGAGTATTTCTCCAATATATTTTGTGCAACGTCACTTCTCAACTCTATAGAGTCGTCTTCATTTCTAGTAACTGCATTAAATAGCGATTTATTTGCTAGCCCGGGATTTACCGTGTTATCATTTTCAATTCTATAATATTCTTTAATTTTTTGGTTGTTAATTCTTTTTTCTTTGCACATAATTGTAATGTTTCCAGTTGGATTAGGTACTTCAATCTTTTGGATAACGTTTCCCATGGCATCTGTAAGAGTTATTGATGTCTTTTTCGCCTCGGCAATGGGCCCTAAGTGATAAATTCCTCCTTGTCCACCCAACAGTGCTTCTTGTATTATGTTATTAACTTGTAGATCGTTAGATTGCTCATTTTCCCGGTTTGTATCTTTGGCCTTCATTGCATAGTCTTTCTGATGATCCAAAATGGCTGATTCTGTTCCTTTTTTAGCTTTTGTAATTTTCAACTCATTGTATAATCTTGTGGTGGCTTTGTTTAATTTTGTTACTTCTCCTACTACATTACTCAGTGCACTTCCGATGTTAGAAATAAAAGATTCATTTAGAGTAGACAATATTGCCGAGCTGAGTTTCAAAGACAAGTACTTTGAGATATCTTTGAGAATATTTGAAACGTTAGATAATGGTTTCTGTTTGGCCATTTCATCATTTCCTCCGTCTATATTCTCTAATGGCGCTTCGAGTTTCTGTTTTGATTTTGTTACGTTATAAGGTTCAATTCCTTTGTTAACAGCATCTTCGAGTCCCTGGGTATTGTGTTCCTGAAAAGAAAATGGTTTTGCCGATTTCCGTTCCTTTCTATAAGTAAGTTGATAATATTCAAACGAATCATCTTTATCTTTTTCTTTAATGTTTTTGCTATTGAAGTCGATATTGTTCAAAATAATATTAAAACTCATTTGAAACTCTTCAAAATCTAGATTCAAGAACTCTTGATCAAATACCCCCTTTATTAATGAAGAAACGGCGAATGTTACTAATGTTTGGCCAACTCCGTTCGACTTTGACTTTTCCAACATACATTGTGCAAGTGTTACAATGCCGTATTTTATTGAACCTTGCAAAAATGTTTTACCTTTCGAATCTGGAGTTCTAACAATATCCGTTCCTTTTTCAGTTATGTAGTCTTGCCAGTTATTGTTCTTGTGATCATTGTCAATCTTTACTGCATTAACAATTGTTTCATTTTCTTTGTAACGGTTTTCTAATAAATAGTATGTGTGATTATATGACCACTCCATAATTCTATTTTCATAAGTTTTAGCCAGTGTTTTATCAAGAACCCAATTAATTCCACTATTGAGCACGATTGTTACCATGGTCACACATGCTATTTTCATTCCCAATTTTAAGCCTTTTGTGAAGACCGCAATCTTGTTGGTTATTTTACTGAACTTTTCATGTTTAAAAGGAGCTCTTATAATCATCATCACTAGGCTTATTGCTTTCGAAATACCATAACTAGCCCAGCTAAATTCTCTAGTTTCAATTGATTTAAGGCCATAGATGATATCTGATAAACCTTCTTGAATTAAATATCCACCGACAAAACTCCCAAGACTCCAAGTAGTTGCCATGACGAGTATTCCAACAGCGATTTGTAATATTCCGAGAAGCGAAACTAAAACTATGTCGTCCCAAGGTATGGGGGAAGTTCTTTAATTTGATAGAACAGTTTCAGACCCTGTCGAGTATATTGAGATACTTCCTGAATAAATTCCATTGGGGCCTTTGTGAAAACCTCTGTAATCGGACTCGTTTGAACCTTAAATTTGTTTTCTTTCTTGTTGTTTTTTATGTCTATTAATGCATTGATATTTTCCGATATCAAGTCTTCGTATGTCTTTAGAAATCCTATTTTGTGTTCAACCTGTATGGATAATCCCTTTTTATTATGCTGTTTTGATACTAACATTCTGAATACCATTGTTTGAGGTGTGTAGTAATTTCTTAACAGTTCTCTTGCCTTTTTAAGTGCGACTAAAGCCAGCTCAACCCTTATTTTCGAATCACATATTCTGCAGTTGGGAAATTTAGAACAACGGAAACCATTCTCAGGACCCCCATATTCTAGATAGTTACATTTCTGATCTTCTAGTATGGCTAGTGATTTTAAAAAATAAGCATGTACAGCCGGATTACTGTCTACCCCTATCGCTTTAACGTAATATTTGATTGCTTCTCCGTATTTAGACTTTTTCAATAGATGGTTTCCTTTTTGAATATTGTAATAAGGATCTCTAATAAAATCTTCGTCAGTTGTGATAGTCTTTTTAAAGTTCCGTACTATAATGCCCGGTGAGTCGTTTTCCTCGGCGGAGGTTTGTATATACTCGGCGTTTATTGCCAACCATAACCCCCACTGTTCATCAAGTCCTTTGAATTCATATTTACCTTTTTTAATTTCTTTCCTGAATTTTGTTTTTAACTTTATTTTATATTTAAGATATTTCTCGTATAATTTGTTTTTGTATTTCATTGAATGGGCTTGGGTTTTGGCTTTCTTCATATTGTTCTCGTATTCTTTATTCCTTTCTAAAACGGCTATTTCTAGGTTACTATTTTCGTGTGAGTACAGTCCGTTTCACTTTTTTTGGGACACCTGTTTTATTCAAAATAAAGTCTGTTTGGTTGTAATTTTTATTTTTAAAATATGTATTATTTTTGTTGAATGATTTCACAAAAAATATATTATACATTTTCCTGAAAATTATGATAAACCAATTTTTACGTTTGAACATAAAAGTTACTGTTTCATTTTTTAAGGGACAATAAAAAACATCAAAATAATTTATAAAATCTAAATATTATAATTTTAATGGTTTTTATAATCGTTAATAATTAGTTACTTCACCATCTAAATCCAATACTTGGCTTAACCTTTCATTAAAATTGCTCACACAATTCCCCACCATTTGACTATCTAAATTCTCCCATTCACGTCTAATTGCTATTTTCAAAGCATTTTTTGTATTGTACGTTTTATCTTTCTCATAAACTTTCTTTGCAAGTATAGCCCAGACATTTTCAATCGGATTTAAGTCTGGACTATGTGGGGGCCAGTCTAAAACGTCCATTTTCATTTTTTCAATAAAAGATGTTGTTCTTTTTGATTTGTGGCAAGGTGAGTTGTCTTGCACAAAGAAATAATTATTTCCTTTATATAATTTCAGGTTGTGTGGAATAATTTCTTGTCTTAAGAGCTTAATATAGACGTCGCTGTTAATCATTTCATCTACAAAAATAAGTTGCTGTTGTCCTTCAATATTGACAGACCCCCATATCATTACGTTTTTTCTATCATATCCTTTGTCTTTAAAAATAAATACTTGTTTTAACTTTCCTGGTGTGTATGTTGCTGTTCTTTTTATACCAAATCTTAGGATATGTGGTATAACCTGATAGTGTAAATGACTTTTCATCTGTAAAGAGTAGCTTTTCAAGTAATCCTTCAACATTCACGTGTCTAGAAGCGAATTTAACACGCTTTTGTTTTGATTTTGGGTTAAGAAAGGCGTTTTAACTTTGTTTCCATGTAAAAACCCTTCGCTTTTTAGGAATCTGTGCACTGTAGAACGAGAAACTTTTATCTGTAACGCGGATATTATTTTAGTAATAGTGAATTCCTTGTTCCTGCCGCAGTAACGCTTTATTCTCCTTTGTGTTTGCACAGAAAGCGATGTAAATTTTTTCTGTACAGGCWCWGATTCYTAAAAAGCGAAGGGTTTTTACATGGAAACAAAGTTAAAACGCCTTTCTTAACCCAAAATCAAAACAAAAGCGTGTTAAATTCGCTTCTAGACACGTGAATGTTGAAGGATTACTTGAAAAGCTACTCTTTACAGATGAAAAGTCATTTACACTATCAGGTTATACCACATATCCTAAGATTTGGTATAAAAAGAACAGCAACATACACGTGTCTAGAAGCGAATTTAACACGCTTTTGTTTTGATTTTGGGTTAAGAAAGGCGTTTTAACTTTGTTTCCATGTAAAAACCCTTCGCTTTTTAGGAATCTGTGCACTGTAGAACGAGAAACTTTTATCTGTAACGCGGATATTATTTTAGTAATAGTGAATTCCTTGTTCCTGCCGCAGTAACACTTTATTCTCCTTTGTGTTTAGACAGAAAGCGATGTAAATTTTTTCTGTACAGGCTTCTTGATCTTCTTTTCTGAGTTGTTGAGATAGCGGGAAACGGATGTTTTAGATTTTTTGAGTTTTTTGGCAGTTTTCCTAAGAGATTTCAATTCCCTATAGGTTTTAATTACCTGTGTCGCAAGGTTCAGTGATAATATTTTGGGCATAATTTTTAAAATTTGAAAAAATAAAACTTAAACGGCGATTATATATTACACCAAGAAATATTATGTGTTATACTTTAATATATTTCGTCATCATGAAATATTCTGTTGTATTATGTTTTCTGGCAATAGTTGCCCAAGCTACTTTTGAAAAATTAAAAAATTCTTTATAATTGATAAACGATTTATGAACTATAGTGGAAGCTTGAGTCATGAACTTAATGAGACGAACTCGATTCCAACTTCATCTTTTCCATAAGAACATGAATACACGTAGCGTTATCATTAGCGAGAGTAGTCTTTTAAGTTATAAGAATCTCTTTACTACGGTCAGTGATATTATAGAAGATTGAGGGTTATCTTGATCTTTTATAATTTTTAAAAAGTTAATTTATTTAAAACCGGAGGCTTACCAGTTTACTAAGTATAGCCAACTGTAGCTCTCTACACCTCCCGTCTTAAGCTTCTTCTCCCCGGGGGTTTTTACCCTTCCAATTCTGTTCCGGGGCCAGCGTTGATTATTTTCACCTACGACTGATGATTTGCTAGTCGTCTTTACTG
>JASNJN010000251.1:0-17718 GCA_030180075.1 Mikrocytos mackini | reverse complement strand
TAGAAAGCATAAATTCATTAACTTGCCACCCTGAAAAGAAAGTTTCACAAGATAGAATATATGAAGATAAAACGAATACTACTCTCTGGAATGTAAAGTCTTTTAAATGTGAGAACAACTTTAGTAATAAAGACGAAAGATTAGTCTTTGTCGTCGGTGAAAATTCAACGATAATGGCTTTCTTTCTCTACTTTGACAGAAACAAATTAGAAACCAAAATAAAAAAATTGCCATTTGATTTAAACTATGTAAAGTTACGTTTAGGATACCACACATTATACGACTTAGAATTAATATACGTAGAAAACAATATTTATAAAGTAATATTAGTTGGAAACATTTTAGCTGTGTTAACAATAAATGTTTTTGAAGAAAACATTTTAATTGAAAGTATAGAAAGCATCCAAAGTGAAATAGGAATGAATCGTTATTAATATAGACAGGAGTACATTGAACAGTTCATATTTTATACTAACGTCAAACAAGAAAGAAACTCAGCTTATGAAAGTTTGTTGATGTTTAAATTATTTATTAATATCATAGATTACAGCTCTTTTAATTTATAGTAGTTTTAGGTGACTTGTTACTTTGTCTATTTCTGAAGCATGGTAAGGACCGAGGGCCAAAACTGTTAAACTGTTGGGGGCTATTTGTGTTCTTCCTGCGTCGTGGATGGAAACGTGTGGAACTCCAATCAATGATGCATGCATGGATAAAGCTTTCATTTCCTTCTCGCTATTAGTTTTTACAACAACCTTCTTGGATCCGTTTTTTTCCCATATGCTAGTAATAGCTGGGTGGAAAATTATAGAGTTTTTGTAACCGTGTACAGAAGCATGGGAACATTGGGAAGCTATTTTCCCTATTCCCATTTGTAAATCTTTTCTTACCACCAATACCATCTTGTATTCTCCTGAAAAAATCTGCATAAGGCCGAGGATGACTTGTTCCATCTCAAACTTTAATTTGAAAATTTAAATTGATTAGTCTAGAAAAGCACACTTTTTCCAAGATTTCCACGGTTCTAAATTTGGTTTTGAAAAATGATTATTGTTTACAAATTCACATAAAGGCTCGGATAGATGTTCGTTTTCGTTTTTATACGATTCTTTGTTGGAACGTGTGATTTTTAAAAAATTTAAATTATCTTTCTGTACAACTTACCTATGAACGACACTAACATCAATATGGGAACTCATTCAACGAATACTCCCAATATGATTGATAGAAATGTGAGACAGGAACGCGTGTTTATAGAAGGGTCTGCGGACCATAAACAAATGGGTGTGTTTTGTAAACACTGCGATCAGAACTTTTCGCAAATAAAAACATTAATCAGACACTATAATAAGGAACATGAATACGCCATAGTTATAAAAAACAAACATTTCCGCTCACGCGCTGAGTTAGATTCTTTTGTTGACAAAAATCAGAAAACATCATATTACACATGTACAACTACCAATACAAAGTATCTAGATGGTGTTACAACCGTCTATCACAAATGCAATTACTTTAAAGAAGGGCAAAGAACCTGCCCATGTTTCATCACTATAAAAAGCTGTCAAGCAAATAATTCTTCCGTCTCGTTCTATTTGACTCACAATCACAATCCGGATTGGGCCACTATTAGCATCCCTCCGTTTTTTAAAAATGCACTTATTGCAAAACTAAAAAATAAAAATTCGATTGACGATATATATGATGAAATACGTACTTCATTTGACACGGAGGATATAAGGAAAGAGTCGTTAATTACAAAGAAGTACTTGTATTATCTGAGAGATAAAATAGCCACCGATAGTAGAGCTTATAAAGATGATTTCAAAAACACAGAACATTTACTTATTAATGAATACGCCGACGATTTAAAATTGTATTCTTTTAAAGATATCGAAACCAATAAAGAAGGCCATAGTTCTTTAAAAAATGAATTTGTATTAATTATAAGTACACACGATATGATTTACAAATATGAAAAATTTTCAGGAAAAGGTGTGTTATTTGACAGTACGCATAACACAAACAGATATGGCGTTCTGTTAATTGTTGGTTTGGTTATTAACGAAAATCAACAAGGCTATCCGTTCATTTACATTCTCACCACTTCTGAAAAGGAAACTGTTTTAGATTACTGTTTTAAAAAGTTTAAGTCGAATCAAAATGCTACAATACCTCCGCCGTTTTTAATGAGTGATTGTTATAACGGTTTCTACAGTTCTTGGAGTCGGGCGTTTGGTTATGATCTCCAACATCTTTGGTGTGAATACCACGTCAAAAAAAGTTGGTACAAAAACATCATAAGGTTTAGCTCATCCGAAAAAGTAAAACAAAAATTACGAAATATGATGGCTTACTTGATAATGATTATAGACAAAGTCACTTTTGAAAGAGAACTCGAGAGGATTTTAAAGTTGACCAAAGATATTTGTCCAAATTACCATTCTTACTTCATACGACACTATAAAAATACATGTGACAAATGGGCATCATATAACAGAGAATTGGCCGAGTTTAATACAAACAACTTCTGTGAAAGTTGGTTTGGAAGATTTAAACGTGGATATTTAAAGGGTTATACAAAACACAGATTTGATTCATTGATAATAAAGTTAATGAAGATATTGGACGATGATATCAAAGAAAATAAAATTCGGAATGTTGATAAATCCATAACTCGCATGACTTACAGACAAAAAGTTTCCAACCAAAATCACGATAAGATAAAAGAATTTTCTGACCATGATTTCAAATACATTGGTCGGTTTAAATTTACATACAAAGACTATACTATATGTTATCTTGACATGCAGTGCCCATTTAAATGCAATGCCGAATGCATTAAATGTAACGTGTGCCATCACCAGGTTCACTGTAGCTGTATTCGTTTTATCCGCAATAATTATATATGTAAGCATATACACCAAGCGATGGTATTGATAAGAAGTAAGAAAGCATCTAACACAAATTTTATAATTGAAAAGGAGCAACAAAGAAACAAAACTGAAGACGCGGCTGAAACAAATAAAAAAGAAAAACATTTGAATATGGAAAAATTACCGTCATCTGATACCATTAAATTCGAAGAGGCTCTGTACCATGAGAAAATACAAACAAAACAAAGTTCAATAGAGAAAAAATTGATACATCTTCGGAATTTGGCATCTAAACAAGCACGTTTACATGTATTAGATTTCACAGACGATAGTATCGATTATATAACAGAAAAAATTCAAAATCGTATAAATACAAAGAGCGTATTTGAAATTGAGTATTTAAATAAGTCCAACAAAGCTACAACACAAAGACAAATGCAGATGGTATCGTTTAATCCATTGGCTTTACTTAAATACAACAAGAAACCCAAGCCTGGACGGCCTCCCCAATTAAACACAGTTGAACGAGAATGTTGTAAAATTTGCTTTGTGGAATGTATAGATTATGGAGAACTTGATACAGAGTGGGAAGGATGTGATGTTTGTAAGAATTGGTACCATAAAATATGTATCAATAACCTTCCCCTTGATTATAGACAATATTGGAAATGTAACCAGTGTTAAAAAACAAGATTAAATAAGAAATATCAATATTATACCCATTTGAATACGTAATAATACCATTCCCCATGGTTTCATTAATTAATATAACTTATAATTTGTGCTAATATATAAAAATTTTAAAGTATATTTGTATATAGTTTTCATACAAAACAAAAGGCTATTTATATCTACTTTCGTTAGAAGCTCTTGTAATCTTAATATACCGGTATATTAAGATTACAAGAGCTTCTAACGAAAGTAGATATAAATAGCCTTTTGTTTGGCATGAAAACTATATACAAATATACTTTGAAATTTTTATATTAGCACAAATTATAAGTTATATTAATTAATGAAACCATGGGGAATGGTATTATTATGTATTCAAATGGGTATAATATTGATATTTCTTATTTAATCTTGTTTTTTAACACTGGTTACATTTCCAATATTGTCTATAATTAAGGGGAGGGTTATTGATACATATTTTATGGTACCAATTCTTACAAACATCACATCCTGCCCACCCTGTATCAAGTTCTCCATAATCTATACATTCCACAAAGCAAATTTTACAATATTCTCGTTCAACTGTGTTTAATTGGGGAGGCCGTCCAGGCTTGGGTTTCTTGTTGTATTTAAGTAAAGCCAATGGATTAAACGATACCATCTGCATTTGTATTTGTGTTGTAGCTTTGTTGGACTTATTTAAATACTCAATTTCAAATACGCTCTTTGTATTTATACGATTTTGAATTTTTTCTGTTATATAATCGATACTATCGTCTGTGAAATCTAATACATGTAAACGTGCTTGTTTAGATGCCAAATTCCGAAGATGTATCAATTTTTTCTCTATTGAACTTTGTTTTGTTTGTATTTTCTCATGGTACAGAGCCTCTTCGAATTTAATGGTATCAGATGACGGTAATTTTTCCATATTCAAATGTTTTTCTTTTTTATTTGTTTCAGCCGCGTCTTCAGTTTTGTTTCTTTGTTGCTCCTTTTCAATTATAAAATTTGTGTTAGATGCTTTCTTACTTCTTATCAATACCATCGCTTGGTGTATATGCTTACATATATAATTATTGCGGATAAAACGAATACAGCTACAGTGAACCTGGTGATGGCACACGTTACATTTAATGCATTCAGCATTGCATTTAAATGGGCACTGCATGTCAAGATAACATATAGTATAGTCTTTGTATGTAAATTTAAACCGACCAATGTATTTGAAATCATGGTCAGAAAATTCTTTTATCTTATCGTGATTTTGGTTGGAAACTTTTTGTCTGTAAGTCATGCGAGTTATGGATTTATCAACATTCCGAATTTTATTTTCTTTGATATCATCGTCCAATATCTTCATTAACTTTATTATCAATGAATCAAACCTGTGTTTTGTATAACCCTTTAAATATCCACGTTTAAATCTTCCAAACCAACTTTCACAGAAGTTGTTTGTATTAAACTCGGCCAATTCTCTGTTATATGATGCCCATTTGTCACATGTATTTTTATAGTGTCGTATGAAGTAAGAATGGTAATTTGGACAAATATCTTTGGTCAACTTTAAAATCCTCTCGAGTTCTCTTTCAAAAGTGACTTTGTCTATAATCATTATCAAGTAAGCCATCATATTTCGTAATTTTTGTTTTACTTTTTCGGATGAGCTAAACCTTATGATGTTTTTGTACCAACTTTTTTTGACGTGGTATTCACACCAAAGATGTTGGAGATCATAACCAAACGCCCGACTCCAAGAATTGTAGAAACCGTTATAACAATCACTCATTAAAAACGGCGGAGGTATTGTAGCATTTTGATTCGACTTAAACTTTTTAAAACAGTAATCTAAAACAGTTTCCTTTTCAGAAGTGGTGAGAATGTAAATGAACGGACAGCCTTGTTGATTTTCGTTAATAACCAAACCAACAATTAACAGAACGCCATATCTGTTTGTGTTATGCGTACTGTCAAATAACACACCTTTTCCTGAAAATTTTTCATATTTGTAAATCATATCGTGTGTACTTATAATTAATACAAATTCATTTTTTAAAGAACTATGGCCTTCTTTATTGGTTTCGATATCTTTAAAAGAATACAATTTTAAATCGTCGGCGTATTCATTAATAAGTAAATGTTCTGTGTTTTTGAAATCATCTTTATAAGCTCTACTATCGGTGGCTATTTTATCTCTCAGACAATACAAGTACTTCTTTGTAATTAACGACTCTTTCCTTATATCCTCCGTGTCAAATGAAGTACGTATTTCATCATATATATCGTCAATCGAATTTTTATTTTTTAGTTTTGCAATAAGTGCATTTTTAAAAAACGGAGGGATGCTAATAGTGGCCCAATCCGGATTGTGATTGTGAGTCAAATAGAACGAGACGGAAGAATTATTTGCTTGACAGCTTTTTATAGTGATGAAACATGGGCAGATTCTTCGCCCTTCTTTAAAGTAATTGCACTTGTGATAGACGGTTGTAACACCATCTAGATACTTTGTATTGGTAGTTGTACATGTGTAATATGATGTTTTCTGATTTTTGTCAACAAAAGAATCTAACTCAGCGCGTGAGCGGAAATGTTTGTTTTTTATAACTATGGCGTATTCATGTTCCTTGTTATAGTGTCTGATTAATGTTTTTATTTGCGAAAAGTTCTGATCGCAGTGTTTACAAAACACACCCATTTGTTTATGGTCCGCAGACCCTTCTATAAACACGCGTTCCTGTCTCACATTTCTATCAATCATATTGGGAGTATTCGTTGAATGAGTTCCCATATTGATGTTAGTGTCGTTCATAGGTAAGTTGTACAGAAAGATAATTTAAATTTTTTAAAAATCACACGTTCCAACAAAGAATCGTATAAAAACGAAAACGAACATCTATCCGAGCCTTTATGTGAATTTGTAAACAATAATCATTTTTCAAAACCAAATTTAGAACCGTGGAAATCTTGGAAAAAAGTGTGCTTTTCTAGACTAATCTAAACTAAGTCAATCTTTTTATTTTTTTATTTTTCTAGCAAAATATTGTTTGAATAAAATAAAGAAACAATCAATTCAACCATTATATTTGCAATTGTATAATAAAATCCAGGAGCTAATTCGCATTCTAATTAAGTTTGCCGATATTCTTTTGAAAGTTTATTTTTCTTGAAAAAAATGTCAACCAAAATATCTCGTCTCCTTGCATTAGCATACTTAAGTACAATTACACTAAGTATTAAAGAGTTCGAAAGTGACATGCCATTTGTTCATTATGATCTGACATCACTTGAAAACTTCCGAAGATCCGTTCTCAACCACCCAACACACAGTCACCAAAAGCTTCTCGAACAAAGAGCTCACGGCTCCATGAAGAAGGAAACCAGCGACGACAAGGGCACATTGGTATTTTTCGTCAGTCCTATATCTCTGTTGCCTATGGCTGTGTTAATGGACGACCAAGAATACTTCAAGATCGCCACGTTCGACTTCAACAGTAAATTCACAACGTTCGCCCTACCCTTGCTTTTAAGAGGTGTTTCAAATGTTCACAAACCCTCCTCAGAGATGAACAAGGTATTCAGCAGCGTAATGACACCTGAGAATGACTTCAAATGCCACTCATTCTTCTCCGAAGACTACACCTGCTTCAGAGTAAACAAGGACGAAAAATCTTCTGCGCTATATGTAAAAGTAGCTCAGAAGTTCGATATGTTCTCAATAGCGGAGCTCCAAAAAACACGTGGCAGAATTCCATTCTCCGAATCAAAGGCCATGATGTTACCAGTTGGATTCGAGTACTCTGAGACAGGCAGAAACATGTCTCTTCTTTCACTCAAAGACACGATAGGACTTGCGCCTGTTAAAACAGACGATGGAAAAGTAAAGAACACCTTTTTACAAACAGCCTTTGAAAGTTCTAAAAGCAAAAACAAGAACTACAAGATAACTTCAATGACTGCTGAACACGTAAGGATTTGGATACTTGGGAACTTACCATACGATATAATAGAGCCTTCTTTCGAAGTAGGAGTTGAAGATAAATTAGAAGACTTCCCAGTAGTAGGAAAATTGCACCAGGAAAGCACTGACAAGGGAGGAAAATTCTACGTCGGAGCTGACAAGGCTACGTTCGGCGCCGAAGAAATAGACGGTATAACTAAGATGCAGTACAATCCAAGCTTCCCGGGCTTTGGTTTCCCTCAGAGAGTCATTGATAAAATGATTAAGGACAAGAAATACAAAATGCAAGCATTAGGAGATAGATTCTACGTCATTTTAATGGATTTGGATGACAGTACTAAAGTCACCGTGGAAATCGAAGGAAAGAAACTCGAAATTGTGGTTTCTGACGCACTCGGTACATGGGAGAGAGTATCGAGAGATTCGTTTAAGGCTGTTATTTTCGTTGAAGCTATCCCTGAAGATGACACAATTGAACTAGGTTACTTACCAATGAGAAGATACAGTATATTGGTAGATGTAGAAGAACAAAAGATGGGATTCAAGTTGGACAATTGAATAAATAAATTGAACTTGAATGAATAAAATAGTGAACCTTGTTATAATTCAATAAATAATAGAGTATGATTTATACATATAGAGTAAACTTGATGTTATCAATTTAAGAGAGTTGTCTTTTTATTAATAAAACCTACATACTCAATTATTTGAAAGCCTATGCTTATATTAACAATTTCCGATTTAAACCACCAGTTGGTTCTGTTAATCCATTTAAAAGGTACCTGGATGTTGATTTAAAGATAACGGGTTGCTACAAAGTTTCGAAAGGTTGTAAACGAGCTGTCTTGTTGTTTTGGTTAGTTTTTAAAAATAAATTTAAAAATTTTTGTAGACAAAATGTATGACGATTTAGAGCCACGAAACAGCAAAACCACTACTCCAACACCCAGAACTAGTGTAACATCCCAAGACATAACTATGGACACTTCATACGACACACCCAAAAAGAATTCAATTCCTTTGCTTTCTTTTCTTCAATCTAACGGCATCCAGACTCCTGTTATGATTTGGAAATTACTTATATTACTTTTGGACATTTTAACGATCATTCTATTAGCCTCATTAAAGCGTTGGCTAACGTGGGTATTACTTTTGCCGATTTTACTGTTCTTTTTCGTTATTGACTTAGACAGTTACGATTTCCTTTATTGGGTGAATAGCAAAGTTGAAGATTTCGTTCACTTTAAATCATTGCTTAACATAGAGTTTGAGTTTGTAGGGATTATATCCATAATTTCTATGATGATCTTAAGTTTGATGATTGGAGGTTGGAACAAATGTGTTTTCTGGCTCGCCTTTGCGTGGACTTTTGAATTGGCGGGAATAAATTTTGGAAGTAACGTCGGTGCAGGAAATTTGACGAGGTTTGATAAAACAGACGTTCATACTATGCAGAATAATGAAGGTGAAACAGATATAGTAGGTAAATTATGATAAATAACTCAAATTGAACGAAGTATAGAGCGTATGCTACGCTGTAATTTAATGATACTGCTCTAGACAAAGTTAAATTCAATTTGAAATGGTTTATATTGCTTTAGTACATGAAAATATCTTTAAATTTTTAATGTGTTATTTTTACATCAGTAAAAACATGATTCTTTGCAACAATACCTACAAAATACAGTTTGATATTTAAACCTGTTTGTTCGTCGTTTAAAATTTTCTATACATCTCATCTTACAAAGATTTAAAATTGAAAAATATTAAATGTCTCTTCTTGCAATACTCAGGCCAGTAATATCCCTGATTCCATCTATAAAGCAACCTTCTAGAAAGGTACAATACAAGGACAAAGTGTATTGGACAGTGGTGGTCTTATTGATATATTTGGTATATTCACAAATACCACTTTTTGGGATACATCTGGGCGGTGTTGACCCGTTGAAATGGATCAGAGTAATCATGGCATCCAACAGAGGAACTTTAATGGAGTTAGGAATCTCCCCTCTAATGACATCAGGTTTATTGATGCAGCTTCTCACTGCAGCCGGCCTATTCGCGCTCGACATGTCAAACCCTGCAGACAAAGAGCTTTCCGAAGGCGTTCAGAAGCTCCTCGCATTGGTAATCACTTTCGCCCAAGCGACAGGATACATTTACAGCGGAATGTATGGCACAACAACCGAGCTAGGGTATTTAAAGATATTCTTGATCATAGGACAACTTATGGTGAGTGGCGTTATTTTAATGCTACTTGACGACTTACTACAAAACGGCTGGGGAATGGGCAGTGGGTCCAACCTGTTCATCGCAACCAACTACTGTGAGACAATATTTTGGAAGTGTTTCTCACCCGCCACTTTTGGAGTTGGTAGAACAAAGAAGTTTGAAGGTGCGGTAATATCAGCGTTCCACTTGCTCGCTGTCAAAAAGAATAAAGTCAGAGCTATAAAAGAAGCTTTGTTCAGACCAGACTTACCAAACCTTTCAAACATGTTTGCCACACTGTTGGTTTTCCTCGTCATTGTTTTCTTACAGGGGTTCAAAATAGAAATTCCTATACAACACGTAAAGTACAGAGGACACCGAGCCACATATCCAATAAAGCTTTTCTATACTAGCTCAATGCCAGTCATTCTACAAAATGCAATAGTTTCTAACATCTTCTTTATATCACAATTATTATATAAGCACTTCCCAGGAAATCTAATTACAAAATTTTTAGGTAAATGGACAGACGAAGGAAGGTACTCTATGCCTGTAGCTGGATTAGCTTACTACATAACACCACCTGCTCACTTCTTCGCCGACCCTTTGAAGACGTTAGTTTACATAGCTTTTACAATGATAAGTTGCGGGTTCTTTTCGCGGCTATGGGTGGAAATGAGCGGGTCCTCTCCGAAAGAAGTAGCCAACATGTTAAAGGACCAGCAGTTGACAGTGAGAGGGTACAGAACAGAATCTTTCATAAAGGTTTTATATAGATACATACCAGTCGCAGCTTGGTGCGGCGGAGTTGTTATAGGAATTATAACGATATTTTCAGATTGTATTGGGGCAGTTGGGTCAGGAACGGGGATATTGTTAGCAGTTAGTACGATATTCCAATATTACGAAAATTACATAAGAGAAGCACAACAGGATGGCATGTCATTTATGGGTATTTAAATAATTATAAGAATTGAAACCTGTTGATACATGGTTATTTAGTGTTGTCGTTTGTTGAGAATATGTTCGTTTAAAATATAAAGTCGTCGTTAAATAATGTTACACAACAAAACATGCTTGTAAATAAAAATGTGATAAAGCTCCTGTGGAATGCTGGAATTACAAAAATAATTTAAATTTTGAAAAGTTAGCTTTGAATTAGAGAAATGAAAAAAGAGCTCGAGAGGAAGTTAAAGAACGCATACACAAAGAAAATCGTTGCTATACTCAACAAGACTACAGAGAATACTTTGTGTTTTGATTGCAATGCTCCAAGGCCTAATTGGAGTTCGGTTACTTTTGGAGTTTTAATTTGCTACAACTGTTCGAGCAACCACCGTCGTCTCGGCGTTTCAATAACATTCTGTCGATCTATAGACTTAGACTCTTGGTCAGACTGGAAAATATCTCGTCTCATAGTCGGGGGCAACAAGAACGCACTCGAGGCCATCACTAGCACTTCTTCTACTAAATACACGTCTAAGGAAGCTGTACAATACAAGAAAGCCCTAGATCAGTTATGTGAAAAATTTGACTTCCCTGCCTGGCTGCAAGAACATGGAATAGTAACAACCCAAGAACTCGAACGAATTTACGACGAGCCCCTTCCTACAGCCAAGCCCGTCTCTGTTATTAAAAAGGTAAATCTAAAGAAAACTTCAAACAATGTTAAAATCACTGCAAAAAGTGCTAAAGGAGTAAAGAGAATTGGGAACATTACAATAAAGCCTAAGTTTGTGATGGAAGAATGCAGCGACTCAAGCGAAGGTGAGGACAAAGATGACGCTCGGGAAATAAACATTGGGGAGTTAAACATTGATAACAATGAGTACAAAAGCAATGAAAAGTACTTTTTAGACAGCGTGCAAAACCAAGAGCAGCAAAACAACAATGGAACTGTGAACAGAAATAAAATGGTTGGGGTTGGAAATTACGCTACTCAGGATAGCGATGATGAAAGTAGCAGGGGTGATGTAAATAAAAAAGAAAATTATGGAATGTTTGGATCGGGTGTAGGAACTGACTTGACAATGGATGATGTTAAAGAGAAAGCAGTGCAAACGAAAAATTATATGGCAGAAAAAATGAACGAATATTGGACTTGGTTTAATAGTAAATAAACGATCAAAATTAGGTTGATATATTAAAGGTGTAAAATATTGGGTTGAAATATTAATTTTCTAAATGATTGAGATTTTGCGATAATTTGATTTACAGCTTAAAATATACAACATGTAAAGATAATAGAATTTATAAAGTAGCAGTGTATAAGATCGCAATTCAATAAAATAGCTTATTGTATACAATTGAATTGCGTTTGATTGGGAAATTGTATCAGTTTAAATTAAAACATAAACCTTGCTTCAAATTTAAATCGTTCTATAGCCGGCTACATAAATTAAAACAAAACAAAATTGAATTTCGTTTATAACACGGTATTTATGTATTGTAATCGTTGTCTTAGGGTTTTATATTGCTTCCTTTGGTAATTGTTCCTGTGAGTAAGTCGTCTGTAATTGCAAAACTAAAGTTTCTGGGATATTTATTTCTTTCTACTATAGGAATTCCCGCTTTGTTTAATGATGCGACAATGTATAGTTTTTTTTCATTCTCCATTCCGCAGATTAATTCGTATTGTTTATCTCGCCCTAACATATCACCCATTGATGAAACAAACCCTTCATTTATTTTCAATTCAAACAACACATATAATCTCTCACCGGGTTTATGATCGAAGACAATCTTTGCCTCAACGTCTATTTTCGAATACGAACGATTTAAGGGCACTGTACCATCTTTTAATTTTATCACTTGTCGTTCTATCTTTATCATAGTTTTTAATTGTTTTTCTGTTAAATTTTCGCAAATCTTCAATGCTCTATATACTAACTTCTCCCTCAGAATGTCCATGAATTTTAATTCGAATGTCTGTTCAGTAAACGTGTTGTTTGCACTTCCAAATTTATGGTCGGTGATTGGGCCAGCTATTTCTAGTAATATATTGTGCCATATATTTCGTTCAAACAATTTTTTTAATCTGGCTATATCAACGGCAGGTATATCTAAGGTCTTTGCATAGTTGTCAAGGTAATTTTGGTACTCAATTGGTATTCGAGCTTCATGGAATGCATTCGTTAAATATAACTTGTATATAAATTTGTCTTCAACTTTACCTTCTATTACCGGGAAAGCATATCCTAATCTAAACATGTAGTGAATAGCCTTGTTTATGTATCCATCAGGTATTTCATCAACGTGTACATATAGTACGGATAATTCTTCCTCGCTTAGTTCATAAGGAATGCTGCCTTCTTTACAACAATCACCGAAATCATGAAAACAAGTCCAAAAGTAATCCATGTCCATACCCGATGATATATGATATGAAGTTTTTAACGAAAAGCTGTTTTCGTCAGTTTTAGTCATCAGAAAATTGATGAAGTAATCTGTATTCAATTTATATATTGATCTTTTACTGTTGTTGGTTGGAAGCTCGTTTTTTTCACTTATAGTTTTCATGGCTGTTTTGCTATTGGCATATCTATATTGTGGCTGCATGATGATAGTAATGAAAAAAGAGTATAGTAGCTCGATTATTTTTTTATCATTGTATATTTTCTTAATATTTCCATTTTTACAGTACATATTTCTCTTAAATTCTTCGTCCCATTGTGTGTAAATTAACCTTAAATGTTCTGTAGATGCATCTCCATCTAAATATTTTGTAATAGCTCTTCTGTTGGTTTTAACTTCTTCTTTCAGATTAAATAGCTTGTTTTTTGTTTCGCAATTGCCTACATTATTGGCAATATTTGAGAATTGTTCGTAATGGAATGCCCCGTATGAACACTTTTTTGTTTCAACGAGAACTTTTATAAAATCGTCTACTTTAACGTAGGGTGCAGGTGTCTGCACTTTCTTTGACATCTTCATTACCGACGAGAATAAAAATCTCATGCTTGCATCTTGTCTAGAATGTATATGTCTTATTGAGTTTTCTGCTATTTGCAAATAGAAGTTCTTATTTTGTTCACATGCTCTTAAAACATTTGACATGATTCCCTTCGATTGTAGAATTTCTGCCTCATCTACAATTACTACAATTGTTGATATCTTTTCGGTAGTTCTTTTTATATTTGGATCTTGCTCCAATTTCTTAATAACATTTTCTAAAGTAGTGGTATTTATATCATTTTCCAGTTCAGAGTTGTTGTCAATTAAACTGCCATCTTTGGTTGAATATAATACTTTGCTTAAGCAACCACCAGTAACTTTGTCCATTAAATATGCAAGTAACTTTCCATGTAATCCGGCCTGGATCTTTCCTTGTGTTAGTTTTTCTTGTTCTCTGATAGCTTTAATTTCATCCAGTTCTTTTAAATGGCTTTCATCAAAGTCTATTTTCCTCCTGACTTGTTTATCAAAATCTTGTGAAAGATGGAATAAAAAACACCCTTCGGTTTCTAGTCCATCATCTTTAGCTGCAGCATGATACTGTTTAAGATTGAGATTTATAACAACTATCTTGTTCAATTCTTTTATCATTTTATCTTTCTCGGGAAGTGTATCGAAAATCTTGTAATAAATTTCAAACGGATACATTGTGGTAATGCCTTCTACTAACTTTAGAAAGAAGGTCTTCCCACTTCCCGCTTGCTCAACAATTGATAGAGATATTCTTTTTAGAGTCATGTAGCAAAGTGTCTCATATGCAAGGATAATATCGTTCAATAGGAATATAGGATTTGTCTTGTATATTTGGGATGCTTGATAACGGTGCAATCGAATATTTGTAAGATTGTTCATAACTTTTTGGTCGTAATCATCTAATCCTAATCCTTTATTTTCACGGTTAAATTAGGAGGCCCACCAGAAATAGAATTTTTGCAGGCGTTTTCAATGTTTGTTGTTTCTGGTATGGATATTTTAAAGTTTATTAATACATTTGTTGTAGCTATAATTTGTATTATCCTTCTTATTACTCTGTTCTCTTTAAAACTATGTTGCCATATTTGACCACTTATAGCCATTATATTAAATGGGGCTACGTGTTATGGTTTGTAAACCCATTGTTGTTATCCGTAGTTTTCAAAAGGGCGGGGTATGTTTTATAAATCAAAATTTGTAAATTTAAAAATTTAAATTTCAGAAACTATATGACGGAGAATAAGCAGAAGAAAGACCTCCCACTACTCCCAACTATACCCCGCCCAAACAGCCATAACAGCAGTACACACGATAAAAGAATAATAGAATTAAGACCAGAGAAAACGATCGGCTGGGAACTGTCACTATCAAGTCCAAACAAAGCTTTCATACATGATATACAAACGGATCAAACAATAATAATCATTACTTTTCGAATTATATTTCACATTAAGCTTTCATTATCACTACATTGATTTATTCTGGACCGATGTTATTATTAAATTTTGACAAAAGAGATAGCACATTATTCAGAATTAAAACACTTTGATGAACTATATAACGTGTCAATGCAAACAATTACAGCCCCTATATAAATTTAGCTCGGGATTAAAGCATATGTTATATCAAAGTACGATAAAAATGAATTAGTTCCATACAAAACGGATAGTATCATAAATAAAAAAGTTTTAATTAAGTAAAAATATGTGTAAATTAAACAAACAATGTTATGTTAGTGTACAATTTTATATAAATAAATATTTTTGATGAATTATTTTATTACTTTTTTAAATAATTATTTAAACCTTTATCAAGCCCTTTTTAATATCTTTCAAAAATTCTTTCTTTTTGCCATATGGAACGTTCTTCATATTTTTAAGCTGGTGTGCAATTTGCTTTGTTAAAATAAACAAATAATTTTCTGATTTACTTTTGGAACTAGACTTTAAATCAGAAAGCGTTATATTTTCAGAATTTTCAACACTATTAGCATCTATTTCCTTTTTATTATAAATATTCTGGTAATCTTTGGGTTCTTCATTAAGGCAGAAATGGTTATTATATTCGATCTCTGGTTGATTCTCGTTTTTAAAATTAATCTGTAAATCAAAATCCTCCTTCTTCATGCCTAGTTTATCGAAGTTAAAATTCCCAATAAATAGTGAACGTCTCCATCTTCTATTTACCGTATCCAATAAAGTATTGATGCCCATTCCTTTATTCTTTACACAATTTATGCATATAAGACCATATTGACTTTGTAACCTACAAGACTCTCTAGTATTTACATCAATACATTGAAATTTGATCATAATGTCTGCAGCAAACAAACACAACATGTCCTCTGCCTGTCTTATTATGGGCGGAAATTCAGATGAGGTTTTAACCTTTATGTATCTTAATACAAATAGCCTATGTTTTTCATTCCTTAATCTTTTGATGAAAATTTCCAATTCCACAAAGAATATCGACATTTTCCGCTTCCCCAAAAAATGTCTTTTAATTGAACTATTGATTCCTTCGGCTCTATTATTAGTTCTGCTAAACATGTCGATTCTATTTTCATAACGGTTTCTTATTATCTCGTCTCTGTATTTGTGCCAGTTTTTCATGAAATATACTCGTAGTTCTTCGTCAAGATTGCAAATTTCCCTTATATACGCATCTAAGTTTTTTGCAAACAAAAGCCTTTTCACTATTTCTTTCTGTTGTTCCTTTTCTTCTTTTGATTTGTGTGGATATAATGAATTTATTTTGGAATTTATAGTCTTTGTAGCATGGTAAACACATAATCTTAATTTACAATTTGGGAAAATCGTCTTTATTGTTTTGCGCTCAACCCAATCTTTGTCAGTAAAACAAAGCAACGGTTTATTCCTATTATTATCTGAAATAAATTTCAGAAAAAAAACCGCAACACTTTCGAAACATTCATCGCTTGTAGAAAATATCAAAACTGGCTCAGTATAACCTTCACCGTTTATGATACTTAAGATAAACAATGCGCAACTCTCATTAAATAAATTATACGTAGCGTCGAAGAATAATACGTTCCCATAATTGTCAAATAATCCGCGCATTATATCATCCTGATAATAAATTCCCATTAATTCATCATTGTAATAAATTTCCTCAAAATCACCTATCAGTTTTTTAATAACAAATTGGTCATCTTTCTCATCGGTATTCTTATCTGTGGCTTTGCGTCGTAAATTATAAATATCGTTGTAGGAATGAAATTTTAACTTTTCTTCTGGTATTGTATTTATAATTCTACGCAAGTTTATTCTCTCATTTGGAAATTGCTCTAAAGAAACTTTTATCTCGTCTTCTAGTACAGGCTTCTTTAATGTTATATTAGCGTGTTTTGAATGGTCTGTTAAAGTTTCAACTATCAATTTTCTTTTATTGTATTTTAAGCTGATAAGGAATTGACAGCCCATCTTTTGGGTAAATGTGTTCTTCTTTATTTTAGTATTGTCTTCATCTTTCTTCTTTTGTTTGTTTTGTTTTCCGCCAAACTCACATATAAAAGTAGCAGAATGATATTTTAATTTTAAAATAAAATTTTTAATTGAATTTAACTTTTTAATTTCTTTACACTTCGTTTCAATCTTTTTACTATCACTTATTATTATGTCAGCTATGAACTCGGTTTTATATTGGTCCAATATGAGTTTGAAATCATTATAGGAATCAAAATTTTGTCCTATTTGAAAATATTTGTTTAGACCATTTTAATTTGAGCTTTCCAGGCGTCATTGTTTTTGGGAAATGACCCCTTCTCTCTCTTTCTCTCTCTCTCTCTCTCTCTCTCTCTCTCTCTCTCTCTCTCTCTCTCTCTCTTTCTCTCTCTCTCTCTCTCTCTCTCTCTCTCTCAAACTAATCTTTTTAATACTTGCATCTTAGTACATTGAAATGAGAACACATATAAGAGAACCAAGAAATGACAGAAAAAAAAAGAATAGTGTGAGAGAGAGAGAGAGAGAGAGAGAGAGAGAGAAAGAGAGAGAGAGAGAGAGAGAGAGAGAGAGAGAGAGAGAGAGAGAGAGAGAGAGAGAGAGAAGGGGT
>JASNJN010000250.1:0-35734 GCA_030180075.1 Mikrocytos mackini | reverse complement strand
GCATAACAAATGCCCGATTATATGTCGATCCAACCAAAGGGGGATTCGGTCTCCCTAACTTCATAGAAGAGGACTATATGGCCATATGTTCCACGCTGCGGTATATAGCCGAATCAGCCGAGGAAGAAGCCACGATTCCCATTGAAGAAMAAACCGCCTCCACGATGATCGTGACAGAACAGAGGATGATCGAGCATGTGTTACACAATGCAACAGATCCAATCCATATGATCTCAGCGAATCTGGAAAGGCGAAGAAATGCAATTGCATTTGCAGGACAGATGAACTGGGCCCATAAAACATCCTCGGAAGAAAGGCTTCTAATTAGAAGCACATTCCAGGAAATTATGTGGCAAAGTGGAATTCCACAAAATTAAGGTCACCGTTCCATACCGTAAGGAAGGACACAAAGACCTGCGTCGCAAAAAGCCATTTATGGCTGAAAAAACCTGGCTTATCCAGGAGAGACGTTAAACAGGCCCCCCTTCTCCAAGGTGGAACAGGCCAACACAGATCGTGGCAAAAAGTCACCAATCCTTCTACATCGGACATGTGTCGCAGATGTTTGAAACAAAAGGAGACGATAGCCCATGTGTTAGGGTGTTGCCCCGCTATTCCGTTCAACCTGTTGAAGGCACGGCACGATGCAGTTGTACTGCAAATAGCAAACGAAATCATAACCTTCCATAGGCTAGGGGACAAACTATCCCTATATGATACTGGAAACCGTGTATCCAGAAACTCTAACGATTTCAAGTTAATCCTTGATCAAAGAGTAACGATTGTCGGAGACAAGCACAAAACCGTGCAAATGCCGGATATAATGTGCATCGACAAAAAGCGAAAGAGAATAACCATCATAGAAGTTGGTATCTCCGCTGAAGACCTAGCCTCCATAAAAGAGGAAGAAAAAACCAAAAAGTATCTCAAAGCAGCTAGGATGCTGGAAAAAAGATACAAAGGTTACAAGGCCCAGTGCCAAGCCATTGTAATTGGCCAACTAGGAGTGATTTCCTGGGCAACTAATCTTGCCATTATCAAAACAAGGAAGAGTACCTTAACTAAAAGGAACGACACTCTTCCGAAAAGGCATTCTGACGAGTTAATCACTAAGATTCTCAACGTCACCATCAAAGGTTCAATAGAAATCTACAGATGGTTTATGTTAGACGCTCCCACACCGAAAGTGGAAACGAGAAATAGACTCCCGGCGATATACGCCAAAAGWCTAGAGGAGTTGAAGAAATCCAGTTCGAAGACGACAAAGTCACCAAGAGAACAGATTTTAAACCCTAGAAGCTTATTAAGAGCTAAAGGATTAAAGCCCTGCAAGTTATAAGAATACTATTAAAAAATAAAAAATAAAATGAATAATAAATTCATATTTTAAAAAATAAATGCAGGCAGGGAATAGGGTAGCCCCAAGTAGTGAAACTTGTACGGGTGGCAAAGTTGTGTCTTTGTGTGGAATGGACGTAAGTCTGGTGGTGGACTTTGTACCTTTAGGAATAATTGGTTTTTAAATTTTGGGAAATTTTAATGGGATTTGTGACAGATAAAGAGGACGGTTAATAAGTAATTAAATTTATTAATAACATTTAACCTTTTAAAAAACAATGAATCAAACATCTTTCCACGTTTGTTTGATTTTAAAAATGTGCGTTTGAAGCTAAAACTTTAAATATTGAAATTTTTATAATTTTAAAATATATGTACACTAACTGGGAGGGAAGAAAACGAACTTCTTCAAGAGAATGGGAAATAAGGAGTGGCAGGCATGTCGTCGAACGGAAGTAAGAGTGTGGAAAAAGAATGGGTAGTAGGTCAGGGAAGTTGTAGCAGGTTGTAGCAGGTTGTAGCATGTTGTAGCAGGTTGTAGCAGGTTGTAGCAAGTTGTAGCAAGTTGTAGCAAGCTGTAGCAAGTTGTAGAGAGAGTGTGGCTGGTGCGGCCAAAGAGTGAAAAGTTAGGAGTGTCCCGGTGGCAGCCGGGCGGGAGAGTGGTCTCGGTAAAGGCATGACCGAGTTATAAGTAATTATAACCGATATGTCAATTTAAAAAAAAAGTACACTAACTCTATTTCCTATAATCGTGTTTATATGTGTCGTATTCTATAATTGAATAGACACTCTATTATGGGAACTGTTATAAGAAGTTTCTAAAAATAAATATTAAATTTTGATAGAAAATCAACTCTGGTTCAAACTATTAATATAGCATGCCTTATAACCAGTACAGCCGTGACAGAGGTCGCAACACTGGTATTAATACATCGGGGCGTGTCATGTTGAATTCAACGGCATTTCGCCAAGGTAGTTACAATCGACAACACAGACCGCGATACAGCAGGTCAAGAGAAAGGGATAGCTTCAGTCGACCAGAAGGACACTACTCATCACCAGGAGCTTCTGACACTTCCTATAACCAAGAGATGGTTACATTCAGTAGTAAAGCAGAGGATTCGAGGGACCTTTGATACAACTACCCCGTCTCTCACTGAAGAACAGGAGGAACACTGACGTCGTGGATTGGTTGTCTACATTCGACGACATCGTCAAGTCACATGATTGGAAAGACGAACGAGCCATTTCCATGCTCAGACTGTCAGTCGCACCAAAACTCGCTCGACTCATTGTCAAAGAAGACAACACAGCAGTTGAAGCTATTCTAGCCGTTCGGAAAGCTTTCTTCCCATCCGACGACTTTGAGTACTATGAGAGTAGGTTAAAGACTACGCACTGTAGTAACTTCCCACCAGCAGGAGCGTATTTAGAGAAAATGAGAGATTATGAGACATACGCGAACTATTGCGTACGAAGCAAGGATAAAGTTACAGATAGGGAGTTCTTGAAATACTTTACAGAAGGACTTACCCGCCGACAACAACAAATTGTTGTAGAGACAGATCTTACTGATGTCAAACAAATAGTCACCAGGCTTGACAGAATAGAAGATAAGAGAGTTAAATTTGGGCTAAGTTACAATACGCCAGATTCAAGCGTATTACCGGATTCATTCCAGCATAAGAACTTCAATGATTGGAGTAGAATTGGAAAGAAACCCGCTAAGTTTAACAAAGAACGTCCAGACTTTAAGTACACAAATTCTCAATCTCAGAACAACAATGAGACGGAACGAAACAACAAGTTTCAGTATAATAGGCGTTACTCTAAAGGGAGCTACAAACCAACACCACAAAATCCAGAAAACCAGCAAATAACAGCCGACAATCACATCTTCTCATAAACAAAGAAATTAAGATTGAAATTCATTTTGCCTGAAAAAGTTGCATTTTCCTGAAATTCTTACACTTTTCCTGATTTTTTGCCGTTTTATAAATTATATTAACAAAATTTTCAAATTGAATTTATCCGCCAATTCAATTATATTTAATTTTAGATGAATTAGGATGGTTTTTCAAAAATTGCAAACAACACTTTGACAAAATCGGGTCTAGATATTTTCATTACTTTATAAATTGGTGTAAAAAACAAACAGAAATTCCAAGAAAAAACTATATTTTCAGTTAAATAATCACCCTGTACATATATGGTATAAATTTCAAATCATAACATGTAAAATTCTGTAATTAGTTATTCGAAACAAAATTTTTTTAGGGAAATTGTAAGAATTTCAGGAGAAATGCAACTTTTTCAGGAAAAATGAAGTTGAGGTCAGAAATTAAGGCAGCGCAGACTTCTTCATTTGAATTTCCAGGGAAATTAGAAAGAAGGAATATAGGCATCAGCCTGGACACAGGAGCAGAAAACAGTTATGTCAACCCGGACGTACTTAATTCAAGGATAGAACGAACGAGCACTAAGCCATTCGCAATCATCGTGGCCAGCGGGGAACGCACACGAGTATCAGAAAGTGTAGACATAGAAGTCGCATTTGACCAAATTCCCGGAGTTACATACAAAATAAAAGCTTTCTGTTTACCAAAATTACCAGTTGATCTTAATTTAGGTCGCGATTTCTTGAGAAATAACAACGGAATACTTAACGTTTGTGAAAATACAGTCGAGCTTAACGGACGCAGAATGGATATGCCCAACAGGACTCCACTTTGTCCAGAAGGAACTCCAGATGATTTACTGGAAGAAAAGGTTTTAAAAGTAGACTCACCAGAAACAATCGACGAATTAGTAAAGAATGCCAAAGAGCAGAATCCTCAAATAGGAACTATTCGCAACACAGAGCTTGCACTTCAGCTTCATGAAGGAACAGACATTCACTCCAACCCATATATAATACCACTTGGACTTTATGATAAAACAAAAGAAGAAGTTGAACGATTAAAAGAAGCCGGTATCATTAGACCCTCTACATCGAGCATAGCGTCACCCGCTTTCGTGATTCCCAAGCGAACAGGAGGAGTCAGATTAGTTATTGATTACCGAAGGCTAAACAAGCAAGTTATAAAAGGAAACTACCCTTTGCCCACACTTAACAACGTGTTGACAGATCTAAAAAACGCAGAAATATTCATTCAAATAGACCTGAACTCCGGATTTCACCAGATACTTGTGAAAGAGGCTGACGTACATAAAACGAGTTTCGTTGTACCCTTTGGTCAGTTCGAGTATCTGAGAATGCCCTTCGGACTCAGTGAAGGTCCTAGAGTATTTCAGCGAGCAATGAACGATCTTTTCCACGGATTTAAGGGCGTAGCTTGTTTCATGGATGACATACTTTTATTTACAAAGAATGAAGAGAAACATAACGAACTTCTCAAATCAGTATTCGAACATTTACTGTCGAATGGAATTTCAATTAACTTCGACAAAAGCAGATTTGCATTAACTTCAATACGTTATTTAGGTCAAATCATCGAAAAAGGAACTATACGCCCAGATTTACAACGATTAGACCACAGCAAGTTCTATAATACGCCAAAGAATAAAAGAGGACTAAAGAAAATCCTTGGTTATGTCAATTGGTACGGGCATACATCCCTCAGTTGTCTACCAAATTAGCTAGACTTAGTGATAAAACGAAAGAAGAACGTTTTACATGGGACGAAGAAGATTCTAAGGAACTACTTGGAATATTATCGGACATACAAGATGCCCAAACTTTATATTTACCCAAGTTTGGAGAGGAATTCGAGTTATACACTGATGCCAGCCAAATAGGTGTAGGAGCATTACTTATACAATACGGTAGATTAATGAGAATATACAGTAAAAAGCTTACAGAAGCAGAGAGCCGTTTTACCGTAGTAGAAAGAGAATTCTTAGCTATATACTTAGCTGTCCTTGATTTCAAGACAATCATTTACAACTCACCAATAATTGTTCGCACAGATAACAACAATTTGAAATACGACGCACTAGCTACTAATAGCAGGGTCCAGCGTTGGAAAATAGCTTTACAAGAGTTTCAAATACAGTATAGGCACGTTCCAGGAAAAGAGAACAGTGCAGCAGATGGATTATCTAGAGTCATGCTCATAGAGCAAAGTCAAAACGAAATACAAACAGACATCGAAGAAT
Organism: Mikrocytos mackini; assembly: GCA_030180075.1. Classification (NCBI taxonomy): domain Eukaryota; phylum Endomyxa; class Ascetosporea; order Mikrocytida; family Mikrocytiidae; genus Mikrocytos; species Mikrocytos mackini. The sequence goes on along the minus strand of JASNJN010000250.1, from coordinate 30,238 downwards.
ATCCTGAACTTAATTTACAGTAGATAAAAGTAATACAAGCAGGAGTAGATATAGAACACAAAGATTATCATCTAGAAGAATACGATGACAAATTGATAGTACTTGATGGTAGGAATCGAATAGTTATACCGTCAGCAGCAGCAGATGCCTGGCTTACTGCAATGTACGAATTTCTAGCACATCCGGGATGTAATAAGATGACGAACACCTTACATGAATACTACAACGTGCCGAGAATAACTAGAAGAATTCAAAAACTTATAATGAATTGCAAGTCTTGTCAGATTAACAAAGCTTTTGCAACTAAAGCAGGAGAAGTTAAAGGTTACGTAGGAAATACAGCAAAGAAATTTAATGATTTCGTATCAACAGACTTGTACGGACCCATAGAACTGAATCTTTTTAACGATTTTGGAAAAGGACACATTCTTACAATAACTGACGCAGCGACAAGGTTCACTGAAGTAGAACTTTTATATGATATTAATGCACAAACTGTGCTTGACGCGTTAATTACAAGATGGTTTGAAAAACATGGGAATCCAAAAGTATTACACAGTGACAATGGCACCCAGTACATATAAACAGTGTTAAGTAGGGAGTGCAGACAGCGAAGGATCAAGAATACGCGTATTAGCCCGTACAATCCTTCTGCTAATGGAATTTCGGAAAGACTCAACCAAACGATAGGAAATTGTTTGAGAATTTATAGAACTACAAGTATACAATTAGTTCTAGATAAAATAAGAAGAGCTCTAAATGGAACTTACCACGCCACTTTAGGATGCACACCAGAAGAATTAAAGGAGAACTACTCTTGTGCAGACTTATTGAAAAGAGATGTTAATATCAATAAGGGCGATGTTAGGAAAAGAATACAAGAGAGAGCAGAGGAAGGTAACAAGAATACAAACGAGAACAGAAACACTAATTCCATTTGGGAAAAAGGACAAATGGTTTATGTCAAAGCTAAGAACACGAAGAAGCTTGACGATAAATGGAACGGACCATTTGAAGTGATTGATAAGAGAGCTGATAGTAATTCTTTGCTTATAGAGACAGAACATCGCAAAGAATGGATTAATATTAAGCAATTGAAGAAAGCTTAATAGATAAGAGTTGAGAGAGGCGGGATGTCGTATTCTATAATTGAATAGACACTCTATTATGGGAACTGTTATAAGAAGTTTCTAAAAATAAATATTAAATTTTGATAGAAAATCAACTCTGGTTCAAACTATTAATATAGCATGCCTTATAACCAGTACAGCCGTTACAGAGGTCGCAACACTGGTATTAATACATCGGGGCGTGTCAATATGGAATTAAAATTTCATACAAATGACTCGATATTTTATTTACTAAACCTAGGTTTATTTGAAACAAACTAAAAAACAAGAAAGCCTTATAAAAATCCAACTAAAACTCAAATTATTTATCTTTTTTCTACTCTAAACCATTCTCTATCAAGGAAACTTTATTATAGTGTATCGTAATTTATCGTTTCCGATGGTGTTCCAAATTTATCCAAATAAAACCTTACTTTTGTTTCGATTTCATTCTTTTCGCTTCTTCTTTGTGTATCAACAATCTTTGGTTCCTTTCTTTCTTCATTATCTCTCATATATTGAAGTGTATATTTTTTCTGGCCACAGTTTTTTTCTTTTGTTTCGAACCGAACAAAATTTCCTGCATTTTTTTCTTTTGAATTATCATCGATTTCAAATATCGTTTTACAAAAATCATTATATTCCCCATTTCCCTTTTCAACTTCTTCAATATGTTTATATATACCATAATGTTTACTTTCGCTTTCATTAGCCCCAGCACTGCTCAAAACATAAAAGTATGTATCGTTGTTCTTTTCGTTCTTTTCAATATTGTAAATATTTTGTTTTCCGTTATATAACTCTGTGATGTTTATTTCCATTTCCAATGTGAGATATACTGAATTAAAAAGAAAACAAGCGTCGTCTAAAACAAAGTTCTTAGCTAATATAATGCCAGTATCAAAAGATTTTATTGTGTGCTTGTAATTAAGGAAAATAGTTCTTTCTTCTTGGGAATTAGAAACTTTAACGGTTACGTAATCTGTTTCTTCCAAATTCATGTCATCTTCAAATTTGCCTTCACTAAGCATTATTTTTCCAAGGTTTAGATCGTCTGATTCTTTGGAAGAGTTATCAAAGGAAATGTTGAGGGTTATAGGATTATGATCTACTCCGTCGCAAGCTAGGATTGCATTTCTTCTGTTACGGGTATTTACTGGATTAGAGCTGTTATTGAGATTCAACAAGAAAGTAACTTCGTGAAGAAAGTAATGCAATGTTTTCTTGTGGTCAGAGTCGTTGGTTTCGGGTGAGGCTTCGTTTTGAATCACACAGCGCATTTTAATTGTTTTAATTGATTCGTCCAATTGGTCGCTTGGTATATGAGTATCGACACAAATAGTGATTTGAATAAGAAGTGCTAGAAAGAGCTTTTCAATAGAATTCGACATTTTATGAAAATTTAAATTCAAAATTCAATATTTTGCCAATGTAAGGAAGGAGGAAATATAGGCTGTTCTGCGAGAAGGCAGTTACAAGATCCAAGCGATGAAACTTGTACGAAGGATGAAGTAGATAACCTAGCCTTACAGGACAAATTGCCTTAATTCAAGGTGTAGTTGGTAGAAGAGAATGAATGTAGTGCAACAATATGAATTACTATTGAGATAGCATTTGTGAGGCATGGGAATGTTAATGGTTCTATTTGTTTGATTTTTTGACAAACCCGACAATTTTAACTTCTGAAAACACTATTCTTTCCTAATGAACTACAGACAGCTATATCGTTGGCCTTACATAACATTTATTCTTTACATCCACTTTGCTTATTCACAAAAACTTATCACACCTGCTGATTTTGATTTAGACGAGGGTTTAGGTTTTATTGCTCTTGAGAACATACAAAACATCAAAAGTCGAACTGCAGTCCGAGTATTTTTGTTTAGTTCTACGTACTCAGAAATTATCTACATGCCGGAGTCCAGGAGTCACCCAGAATACGAGTCTTTCAAAAACATTTACCAACCAAAGAGTATTGTTTACTTAAAATACCTTTTAGATGACTATGAAGAAGGCATAGCCAGGTACACTTTAACCGAGAACTCACTAGACTACGAGAAGATCCTAGAAGTCCTTGTTAGAAAGTCAGAGAAGGACGATACGCCTAAAACGCCAATATCTTCATTCAAAGGAATTCTCAAAGTTTATATGAAAGAGAAAAAGAAATACGATTTAACAATTGAAAATATTGAATTTGGAAACATGGTTGTTAAAATATGTTTCAGAGATATCGTAAAGAAGAGACTGAATTATTTAGCCTCTGATAAAACTTCTCATTTACACTTCGAAACAAACGTAGATAATGATAACTATATCGTAAGACTGGCAGATAAAAATGAAATTGATAAAATTGTAAAAGAATTATTTAAGAAAAAAGACACACCCACTTTAGAAACGATTGCATTTGTATTGTTTATTTGTCTTGATATCCTATTGTTAATTACGGTAGTTGTAATCTTCCGAACAATGATTAGGAAGCAACACGCCACTGAATTGGTGTTGTAAAACATTTATTTTTACAAAGAATTAAATAAATGAGATTAGATTAGATTAGTACTATATGTTTGTTTTAATTGTAATTTATAAAGAAATATAAATAAAAGTAAAATGGTTTGTTTATTTTATTGATAATTTTGATACAAATTTGTACAAATAAACTCATTTTAAATTAGAATAACTATTTACTTAATTTGTTGAATATATAAATATTCAAGTAAGTATTTATACGCCGCCCCTAAACTCCATTCAACTTTCATTTCTTCTAAACTTTCTGTTTTTTTGAACCTCATTATATTCTTTATATTTACATCCATTTTATAAAACACTTTTAGTAACTCAATTACATAGTTACTATTAATACAAAGTTTTTGAAGTACATTTTCGTTAATTTCGCTGTACTCTTTTTGTACTTCTTCAAAAGGTTTTAAACAAAATTCTTTACTATTTTCTTTTAAGTCTTTCAATAAATGTTTTGAACTTTGTACTTTTAAATGGTCAATGATGTGTTTGAGGTTGCTTACTGGTAAAACATGAATATGTGGCTTTTTTGTGGAGTTACAGAGAGCTTCATTCAACTCTGCAATGTAATATATTTCGCTTTGATTTGAGTTTGTTAATTTTGTAAGAACTTCTTTTAAAATAAGCTTACATTTTTCGTGGTCGTAATCTCCTTTAAAATTATAGTCTTTGTTGTTTACTTTTGAACTGTAAGAAATTCCTTTGTTCATACAATTGTTCAACACAATTTCCGTCTTTGATGTTTCAATAAGGTATTTATTCACTTCAGATTGTATATCATTTACTCCCATTTCTTCGAAAGAACACGCTAATATATGAAAGCTTTGGAAATTAAAGTAGAAATCTGGTACTTTGTAAATATTGCAGTTTTCTTGACGGACTACTTCTTTAATATGGAGTTTCTTATACTTATCAACTAAAGCAGTGGGCAGAAGCATTGATATTTGTAACGAAGAGCCGCCTATTTCCCAAGCTCCGTAAGTGTAAATTTCAGTGTCAAACAAAGACTCTGTAAAGAAAACACTTTTGAGTAATAGAAATCCTTCCTCGTAGCCTGTTATTGAATGGACATCAATAGAATAGTAATCAAACAATGCAAGATTGTCTTTTAAAGTGCGAATGAATGAGTCGTAGCTTATTTTGTACTTGGCCTTTCTGAAACCAGCTGTACCAATTATTGAAACAATCATTGAGTTGATTCGTATGTTGTTTTTGAGTAATGCATTGTTTAAATTGGTTGTTAACTGCTTCAGTGCGCGCTGGAGTTGCAAAGGATCGTCAATGTCATCGGTTATTGGGTGAAATACCTTTTGGAACACGATTTTGCTTCTTGTTACGAATGATGTGCTGTAAACGGTCCTGACAATGTCGAAAATGTTTATTCTGTAACCAGAAGAACCCGCGTCGATAATACAAACGTGGGTAGGGATATCGGAATACTCGATGTAGTTAAGCACATGGGATAGTAAGATCTGTATGATGATAAAAATGAAATTTGTCATTTTGAAATTTTAAATCTCATAATTTTATTGTGAAAGGTTATTCACATCCTCAAACCTTCTACAAAGTACTCTGCAGATTCTATCTAAATATTTTCCATATATTTAGTATCTAGGTGATTAACTGCACGTATAGAGTGCTGATCTTTCCCAATGAAATTGATGGCTTTTTAAAACATGCGCACACACATTAAAACTATGTTCAATATTGTCGACAACGAATTAAGGATAAATTGAAAGAAGTTAACAGTTTGTTCGATTTGTCAGAAGATAGACTTAGAATGAAAATCGTCCACTTTCTACGCCTTTATAACTTAAATAGAGACTCCGCCATAATATAGAGTCCCATGGAATCTGTAGAGTGTCTATAGAAGAAGAAGTATTGAATTTAAAGAGGGAAAGAGTTTAACAAATAGACTGTGTTGAAAACAGGATTGTATGAATTGTACAAATAAAAAGAAATCTAGGAACTTTACAAAGAAAAAAAACCCTTTTCTTAAATGCGATTAACTTGTTAAAGATTTGAGTGCTAATCTGTTTAATAAGATTCACATTTTAAACCGAACAACTTTAAAATTGAGTTAAAAAACTGAACAAATATTTACTTTAAGAAATTCTATTCAAAAGTTTCAAACTAACAGCACAAAGAAAAACAAACATACAGCTTTTGATTTATCACAATAACCACACATTGCATTATTAAGCAACACGAAAGAAGAATATTCTGTTTAATGAAAATTGGACGTGTACAAATTTGAACAAAACGGGAGAAATTAATTACAACCGACAGCGATTCTAAATAAGGAAAACAATCAGGTTGAACCCTGTAATACACATATAAAAGAAAAATCTATTTATATCAAGACTAGAACAAATTACCTTGGAATATGAGTTTCATTTACACAAAACTACTCAATGCCATATTTCGAACACTTTAAATTTCATCTACAAATAATAATAGACCCTCTTTTTAAAACTTAATGGTAACATAGTGGAAATAGAGATATAAAACAATAGAACAAGAAATAATTATTCAAAGACTTTGAAAAAGGAAAGAAGATTAAGATACTTATAGTCGCCTACTTCTGTGTTAGATTCATAAAGGATAAGTTAGAAGGTGATAGAAACAGAGGCATACACGACCTTTGGGACAAAAAGGGACATCTAAATTGTTATCCTATGTTCAACTTAACACATTACACTCAATTTTAACTATTGCTCTTCCTATGCTAATCATCAACCCGAGAGCTTCCACGTCTGTATCAAGCTTGTTTCTCTAATCAAATATCATCCGTTTATCAATGAAATGTTCTCCAAAGCTTTATCTTTATAATGATTTATGCTTTTAATATTGTAAATTGTACTTTAAAGAACTTCTAAAAATTTAATCAACCCAAACATATGATAAATTAATATTACCTACTCAATAAAGAATTATTACTTCATATTATTTTTTCTTATTTAATTACTTTACTTTATTTTATTTGTCATTTTTTTTATTTAATAACAATTGAATATATTCGTTATACGTAATATAATCTTTTTTTATGTCTTTATTAGGTGGTCGCTTTGAATCTTTCCATAACATTAATATTTCTTCTGTTCTCATGTATTTTTTTACTGTTTCCTTTCCATCTCTGTGAATAATTGGCAGTAATTCTGCTAGTTTCTTTAATTCTATATCTTTTTCATCCCCGTACCAATTCTCAATGTATATCCCATGTTCAATATGATACGAGAATGTAACCGGATCATTGTCTATGAAGTAAACGTTGTCATAAGCCTCGATAAAGTAATCCAAGTCCTTTATAACGACACCTTCGAGGTAACAATTTGGTCTATACAATCTGTGACAAATTTTGAACTTGGTAGCTAAATAATCAACAACAACTTCTGCATACCCTTGGTGAGCAGATGTGTAGATAGCCAGATCAAAGTATGTTGAAGCCACCTCAAGAAAGTGCTCTAAGTAAGGCCTAAATCTAGTTGTTACGTTCTTTTTAACCATAAAACCAACCAAGACAAAATCTAGCTGTTGTTTAGCAAAGTTTTCGCTTGTGATTTCTGCGTCAACGTTTTCTTTGTTAAATATCTTTGAATAAGAATTAGTATGAACCAATGTTTGATCCAGGTCCAGTACGAGGACACTGTTCTTTTCTTTATTTTCTTTGTTAATTGTAGCTTGCCACTGCGGCTCACAATCCTTTTTGTCCACTGTGTATTTATGTTTGTAAGCTTTTTGAAATGAGACATACAAATAAGATGAAACGTTAAAGAGGATATTCTCTATAGGCTCGCCTGGGCTGTAAATAGAATTAGAAGGGCTATAATCCATAATGTGGTAAGGATCGTTGATACATTCGAACTTTTTGCAATTTTCATCACAAGAATGAGGTAAGCGATAATCGATTGAGGTCTTATTGGCAATTGTTGTGGATGACTTGGTATCTTTGTTATTCTTATGAGGCTTAGTAAGCTTTTGTTTCTTCATTTGATGCTTCGGCAAATTTGGTGGAAAATCCGGGTTTTTAAAATTTGAAAAAATTGTGAAGTGCGTTTTTTACACAACTTTTTCAAAAAATGCACACAATATCTATTTGTTCATGTTATGGAATTAAAATGCAAAATTTGCATGTAAATTGGTTGTTTTTTAAAGAGAAAGACAACATAAATAATTAATTTACTTATTGGTTTCTCCGTCTAACCTAGCTTTCTCATCAGTATTCCAACAGAATTTAAGGGCCAATCTAATTTGCAAAAACTTCATTGTTAATTTGTGCACTTAAACATGCTCGCTATTCTTGGCGTGTGTTTATTAAATTAACAAAACCATTTTGCAGCGAAATTTATTTTGCAATTTGAACTTCGAATACGATTTATAACCTGCATTTAACCTATTGTTTAATAACTATTGTTATTAACAGGTTATTGTCTATTTCATAAAACAAAACAAAGATTCCCTAGTATAGGGTTGTTTATACTTTGCACAATTACTTGCTTTGTTGTTATAAGCCATCCAATGGTGCTTTATGCGAAAAGCTACCATAAGGCTTTTCAACATTATAAAGTTCTTTATTACATGGCCCGTTGTAAACCAACACACCCATTTCTCTTTATATTATGTAGAGACATGTAGGGTGTGTTTTGGTTTTGACCGATTTTCAGAAATTAACTTTTTGTTTTGTTAATAAAATATAACTTGGTTTGCCGTGCTTTGATAAACATGAGAGCAGACAAACGGACTAAAACCAATATTTAGAAGTGGCTTTGCAGCCGAAAAACTTTCCCTGGGTCTGTATCGCCCAGTACATTTTTCGGCATTTTTCACAGTTGCAAAAATAAACCTTGTTTCAACCAGAGGTGTCAAAAATTGAAAATTCTATTCCGATTCCGACCGACTCCGACGTCGGGTCGGTCGGAAGAGTTTTCCTTTCCGATCGCTCATGTAAATTGAAATCACTATTTTTCACAAAAAAATTTTGCCATGTAATAGAGGACCATATTTAATTTCCAACCACAAAATCGTGACAATTGTGTTTTATTCATACTGAATATATACCCTTGTATATGATATATTAAAATCATATAGGTTATATCAAACCATTTGTTCCATTGAAAGCGCGATTGAGAACAAGAATATAAAATACATCTGTTTATATTTTATTTTGACTTGATAAATGCCACAAAAATCAATTATAATTATTTTTTATTTTTATGTCATTTTGAATTCGATATATAAACCTTATAATGAAACTATGTCAATTCGTTTGAGGTTTGTGTCAAATTGTAGATTTAATTACACTATATTATTGTATCAAAAGTGATTTTATATAAAAATAAAGAAGACATGCCCTTTTGGGTCAGAAATTTGAGATTTTTCAATGTCCTTCCGGCCGGTTCCGACCCGATCGGGTCGGAAAAGTGTCGGTCGGGCGGAAGTTATCACCTCTGGTTTACACATTTAGACACATTCAAACACAATGGTTACTACAATTGACCATATTATGGGAAAATAAGAAGTAAACTATGCTTAAGAAGAAGAGGGTGGCAAGTATTCACCCCGTGACAGGAACGAGACCAGTACAATGGAAATAGTACACAAGTAGCCGGGCTTCGGGTTGGGCCTATTCTCAGACATTGGGCGACTTGGTATTACTTCGTCACATCGGAACAATCTTCCGTTCTTAAACTGGACTGTTCAATACAAGTAGGAAACCTTGGAAAGGTTAACTGGCTACCTAACTAAAGGGGTTGTTGAATAAATTAGCAAGCGTTTGCTTGAGGAAGTTGGAAGCACGGAAAGAGCAAATGATTACAGATATTTTAACACAAAGGGGAAACAACAAACCCATAAAGAAAGAATTTACGTAGAAGCATGAGTAATGGCATAATAATGCAAATAAATAAAAGATATATCAATTATATAGTTGAATAACTGATAAATATTTAATATAGTTTATAAAAATTTTTATGCTTAAAGGTAAAATGTAATCAAAATTGGTAATCGGGTAGTCTTGGTTGTAGGGGCCCAAGTGGAGGAAGAATTTTCGGAGGTTGGTTTTGGACAAGCATGATTAATTTTTTGAGATAGTTTTGCGAGGATGTTTTTGTGGTGTTTCGAGTTGTCGGTCGCTTTGATTTGGTAATATTTTATATTTTGAAAAATAAAATTTTAGTTTTGTGTTTAAGTGTTTATAAGCAACCTACGAGGAGTATTAGTAGTAATATCTATAGAGATATGTAGATTTTCTACAATAACGTCATCTTAAGGATAACAAAGGTATATAAGTTGTCACATGATTTTGTACTTGAGCATAGTATATCTAGCTTTCACGATCACATATAATCTTATACATGCCTAAGGTATGCCTCATACCAATGAAACGATGACATAACTCACAAACACACTGATTGTTATTTTAAAAATTAATTTTCAAAAGATCCATTTCGCACGTTAAACAGACTGTTGGGGATTCTAACTTTCTCTTCCTCATACACACTCGTACACTTTTATTTCTAGGATATCATTAGAAACGTTAAAATAGTGAGGCAGCTTTGAACTTATGATATGATACTCATATATGTTTGGGCGACCTGCAAAGACTTTTAAATCACCGAACTAACAAAAGCACATTAATAATAGTATCAAAAGGTCTGGCATATTCTGATATCCATGACAGAACTTTGTTACACGAGGAATTTACAAATAACATCGAATGACATAACGATAAGTCCCAAATACATTGGAGGTCTGTATTCGCACAATGTACTTTTACAGCGTTATTTGTCTTTGAGTACGCCCTACTTGTTTCATACACTTGAGAGGATAAATACTAAATATACTAGATTGGTAAAACCAATCAATAGCCTTGCATGTCTTCTACAACACAATCGCTACTAGAACGCTCAGAAAATTATAAAGCGAACTTTATTCTACACGTAGGTTACATGCTTCACAACTTTACAACTTTATAACATTATAACATTATGGTTTTATAATTTAAACTTGGATCGATTGCAGACTAGTTTTATAAGAACAAATAAATTGCAAAGACTTTTGGGGTGAATACGGATATGAATTGAATTCAACAAATGATATGTGATTCACACAGAAGATTAAATACTAATTGTTAATGTAGGGATATTTGAAGATTAAAAGAAATTAAGTATTGTGTAATGAACATAATAAACATAATAGTAATATAAGAATAAAATTATTGTTTAATTTTAATTATTTAGTAATATAGTAATATAATTATGTTATTTTATTGTAATTTCTGGATGTATTTGTTTAATTAATTATTTTCTCCATTATCTTGATTATTTGTTCCATCGTGATCTCTGTCTAAATTATTTTTGGATGGTTTAAAAATATACTCACCCATTCACATTTTGGGCGGCATTTTAAATACATTTTCCGAAAAATGTAAATAATAATTATTTTTTCTTACTCCATAACGTGGCAACGACGCTTTTAATGTGCGCCAAGTTGATTCTATCCTATTCGTGTGAATAAGAGGGTAGGTTGGAGAGACAAAATTAATACTATGATTGACACGATGATGGCTATACCCTAAATTATAAAGTCTATTACAGCTTCTCCAAAAATCGGTTATAATCAGAGACCGGGGAAATAGTTCAGTTTGAACTAACTAATAGTTGATCCAAAAAAGTTCTAGTGATTGTTGCAAAAAGTTCGTAATAGTTCTAAAATATAGTATCTAATGCAATGTATAAACATATCAGGTTAATAAATTTATAATAAATCCAAAAAATCTAGTATTTCAAAATAATAATAAATATTTGCAAGTTAAAAATTTTGATCACAAAAATGGTTTAATTAAATTTAATAAATAAATCATTATTAGGGCTCCAGAAAAGCTAGTTTTCAAAATTAAACATGATTATTATCATGTTTAAAAACGTTATAGAATGATTTTCAGTTCTTGTAGAGCCGTTGGTAGCGATATTTAAAACAATAACGGGCAATAAGGCAAATTTGGGCGATTTTGAAGTGAATCTAACAAAACAATAGAAGTTTGAATTAATAAATGAAATTATCCGAGTTATGAGCTTGGTAAAATTCTATCAAATATTTTTGGCGAAAAAATCAAAAATTATACTCATCGTATGTATCGTTAATAGTTATTTGATATCGTTATTAATACATAGTCAGACTTAATTCGTCATTTAAGGTCATTTTCAGAATGAATTATTCCCATTTATTTTTAAATAGCTTAATTTTCATCGTTTTGGGGGTTATTTGGCGTTAATAATACATGTTGTAAGAGCAATACGCATAAAATATAAAAATTATGTCTGGGAGCCCTAGCCACCATCTATTTCCCTAGGCCAATTTATGTAAGTTTGTTCGGAATTCATAAAATCTAAAATTTAAAAACAAAAAGTTCGCCGTTTAATGGCAAAAAGTACCAAAAAGTACCAAATTTGAAAAAGTTCGATTCTAAATATACATATACGAAACATATTTGGACATTTAAACATCAGACCATGATTATAAATGAATATTAACAAATTTCTAAAAAAGTTCATTGAACTTTTCCCCCGGTCTCTGCCTATAAGGGACCCTTAGAAGCATTCCTCCAGAGGAGAAGCAGAGTAGGGAAGAAGAATTTCCCCGCAGTCAACCGCTACGTCCACAACATAGGTAAAGCCTTTAACCTCACCCCTGCAGCCCGCAAATAAGAGCTTTGAGTGACAAAAGAGAAAGGATCCAAAGAGAGTCTTAGGCAGCCAACCTTAGTGTCACGCACACTTAAAGACGGGTGCAGGGCTACTTGCCCATACACACCCTTAAAGAGCCGATCCTTCTGAGGTGGAGCCACCTCCGGTTTAGGAAGCATACTAAAATTGTCTTTGACAAAACTTATAGGTGGCGTAAGTCCTGTGTGAAAGAATGAAAAAAAAAGAGAGAGAGAAGGAAAAAAGAAGAGGAGAGAAGAGATAAATGGGAGAGAAAAGAGAGTGTAAGAGTGCTAGGAGGGATCCTTTCTCCAAAGAAGGAACTATATCACATGGTTGGAAGTAACAACTTCATAAATATTTATCTATGTGAATTTGTTTATATAAAAAAAATGACATATGTTCGTTTTAAATGACAATCACTTACCAGTTAAATTTTTATTTAAGATTAATCGCCTTCTTCGTATATCCACAGATGTACTATTTCTGTGCCAATTTGTCGGAATCTTTGTTCTGCTGAAGAAACATTCTATCTCGCTGTTTGAAAACATCATGTATTAATCTTACCAAAAGCAAGTATATTGATTTTTAAAGTCCGTGGAAATACCTGCCAAACCCCAGTATTATTGCTAAAGCTCCTTTTTATTTCACGAATTCAACGGTCTCTGATTTTAAACAGCTTCCGTGCAGTTGTGGCTGATGTTCGTCTATGTTTTCGAAGTAGCTGTTCATAAAATTAATATCGGAATCAGTGTCGTCCATATTTCTGTTATTTCGCTTGTGAGTTGTTTCATTGCATATAATCATAGCCTCATTAAATTTCTCTTCTTCTTATATAGTAAACAAGTAAATGTTTATTAAATTTCCAAATAAATCCCGTGTTCTGATGATTGGGGGTCGGATTATATATGAATCATATATTTTCATATAAAATTACATATTTAACTACAAATTTTAAGTCATATATATGTGAAAAAAGTCATATATTTCCATATACCAAACTACATTTCAGACAGCCCTCAAATTTAAAAATCGTAAATTTTACTTATTTAAGCCTGTTTTAGATTGGCCATGTGTATTTATATACATAGGTATCATTATTAGCGGAATTAGATAACTTTTGGAGTGTAAAACGAATTTTCGGGAGCCTTGTTTGGAAAAATTCAAAATCAATAAAATTTTTGAAAATTATGTTGTATTAGACCACCCAATATATTATAAATGATTTATTTCGTTGAAATATGCATTTATTAGAATTTGAAAATGCTTTTTTTTCGAATTTTAAAATTCTGGTTTTCGGCATTCCATCACAAAACATGATATAAAATCAAATCTAATACCTTTAAGCAATAGATTTATATAAATAAAGTCCCAATAGTGCCAAAATAGTGTTTTGGCAACCCATTTAGAATCAAAATTACTTAAGTGGATAATAATAGAAAACCATATATCGAACATCAAAAAAGTCATATATTGATATACAGTCATCCCTGGTTAAAAGCACATTTTGGTAATTTTTCAAATTTATGTGATATTAACCAGATGAAATTTGAAGGGTGGCTTAAATCCGTCTAACGACTACATACAGCAGAATCCAAGAAAAGATCAGCATTTTGGATATACTTTTGTTATATCATAACTTTTTTGGGGTACATAACATATGTGTTGACATTTGGCCCATTTTCAGATTCGGGTTTTTGGCAAACTTTTTAATATCACATTTATGGAAATTATAGTGGCCGACCCCCTGTTTTTTGATGTCATTAAAGAGGTGTGATCTTATAAAGTGTGCTTTTAATGAGGGGCCACTGTATTTAATTTCGACAAAAAAGTCATATATAATCCGATTCCTACTGATGATATATGACCACGATCATCGGTTGCCTGATTGTTAACTATATAGTTGTCATAAGTTGTTGTTAATGTACCATGTGTTCTATGGATGGTTTCTTGGGTATTTGATGTACACATCTGGCAAACCCTTCTAGTTAAAGACACCGGCAAATTGCTAGGTTCAATTCATCTAATCCTATTGTATCCGTATTCCTCTGTTGTAAAAACCAAAATTTAGCAATGGAGTTAATATCAGCTATATTTTCTTTGTAAAACATTGATTGGAAGTCTGTGAAAATATAGAATTTTAAATGTTGTTCCATAAATCTTTATTCCTTATTAGACATTTAAATTATCGATCTCGATATTATCGATTATCGAAATAATAGTGGATTTTCGATAATTCGATATATCGAAAATCAATATGCGAGTTTTACTATTATTTCAAAATATATTTTGTTGTAATTGATTATCAAGGGCATAATTCAGCTAATCTGCAATAAACTGGGGTATTGTGATAAGATTTTAGTGTTATGAACGAAATTTTTAATATTTTGCATCGAAATGTCGAAATTTATATAAATTTAGCTTTTAAATGCCTCCCACGTAAAAAGCAGAATTTATCGAAAAATCATGTTTATCATATCGAAAAAATTTATCGATTTATCGATTTTTTTTAATATCGATAAAATTTTAAATGTCTATTCCTTATGCGCTTTTTTCATTGCAACGCCAAGAGTTGGCATTTAAATTTTTCTAAATCAATCACAAAGTCTCCATAAAATATTTCTTGCTGTTCTAACCCTTTGTTAAAATAATTGTTCTAAAAAAACAAACAAAGAAAAACGGCCGTGATTAATCTCCAGTCCATTCAAGTTTAGGAAGTTCCCCTGTATCATCACTAGGGCTCCCAAAAAGCAATTTTTTCAAAATCACATATGTTTATTATTACGTTGTTTTAACGCTCTAGAACGATTTTCAGGTCTTGTAGAGCCTCTAGCAGCGATATTTAAAAGCAATAAAAGGCAATAAAGCAATTTTGGGCAATTTTTAGGCAAATTGACTAAAATAAGAGCAGTTTGGCGTAATAAATGGAATTATTTGAGTTGTTAATCTGGCAAAATTCAAATAAAAATTTTTGACGGAAAATAAAAAATTAAATTTGCCATATTTATCATTAATAGTTATTTAATATCGTTATTAATATATAAACAGAATTATTTTATCATTTCAGTTTATTTTTGGAAGGAATTGTCCAATTTAATAATAAAATAGCTAGGTTTTCGTCGTTTTAGAGGCAATTTGGCGCAAAGAATCCATGTTTTTAGGGCAATTTCCTATATAAATATAAAAGCAATTTCTGGGAGCCCTAATGATGAGAGAGATAGGTACAAGTATATACGAAGTAAAGGGAGGAAAGAACTTGTTAGGAATTGAAAATGTTAATAAAGAAAGGGACACTTATTTCTGTGGTACAGACAGAATGGACCTCGCCAATAGTTGTGGTTAAGAAGGCAACTGGAAAATCCGCATCTGTAGGGATTTTAGAAATGTCAATGAGGCCATTAAAGCGGATAAGTATCCGCTCCCCAACATTGAAGATCTCTTATCCCAACTGGGGACAAAGAACAAGGCGTTCGTGAAGTTAGACTTGGAATCCGCGTATCATCAAATACCTTTGGACAGAGAGTCCAGACCACTTACAACAATTATTACACATAAGGGAACTTATATATACGTGCATGCCCTTTGGGATTAAATCAGCTCCAAGCGCTTTTCAGCGTATTATGGAGGACATCCTAAGAGGGGCAGATGGTACTCTGGTTTATT
This sequence comes from Mikrocytos mackini, assembly GCA_030180075.1. NCBI lineage: Eukaryota > Endomyxa > Ascetosporea > Mikrocytida > Mikrocytiidae > Mikrocytos > Mikrocytos mackini. The sequence continues at coordinate 14,247 of JASNJN010000250.1, read as the reverse complement.
TAGATGATATTCTTATTGCTGGAAGGAATGAAACAGAGTTAAGAACTCGAATTGAAGAAGTGAAGCAACGTCTTGAGACATTCAAGATTAAAATAAACGAAGAAAAATCTGAAGTTCAGATGAAGGAGCTAAAGTGGTTCGGATATGAAATATCATCAGAGGAAATACGAATAACCAGGGTTCGGAATATATGTGATGAAACTTGTGGTCACATATTTTGAGTGAAATTCGACGCAAAATCCTCTATAAATTCGGGAAATTTTTTAGGTATCCCATATCCAAGTATCCTCGAATTTTAGACTTTCCTCTATAATCTCTAATAATCACATATTATTCACATATTCGGTCGTTTTCAGTCACATATTTTCCGAACCCTACGAATAACACATGACAAGGTCGAGCTAATAAAAGGACTGAAGACACCATCATGTGTAAAAGAAGTTAGACAAACCCTAGGTGTCATCAATTACTATTGTCGTTTCATAAAGAATTTATCGACAATCGCCACTCCCATATATCGTCTCTTAAAGAAAGATAAGAAGTTCGAATGGAGTAGGAGGGAAGAAGAGGCACTTATGTTGATTAAGGACAAGATTGGAGAGAGGGAAGCTACGGCCCCTTTCGAAACGGAGTCAACTAAAAAGGTGATCTTAAAATGCGATGCATGTGAAGAAGGAATGGGGGAAGTGCTCGAGCAAGAGCAGCCCGATGGATTGATGAAACCAGTAAGGTACTGGTCATCGCTATTTAGGAAGTATGAAGAAAACTACTCCATAGGGGAGGAAGAGGCATTGGCCTGTGTCGCGGCAATAACCAAATTCAAGAAATATCTGTTTGGTAGACACTTTATTCTACAAACAGATCATCGAGCATTGGAAACCCTCCTATCTCAGCACAAAGTTCGCAGAACAGTGGCTAGAGTGGAAAGATGGCGGGAGAAGATTTCAAGCTTCGACTATGAGGTTCAATATATTAAAGGATCTGAAAATGAAATCGCAGACTGGTTGTCGCGATCAGCAGTCCGAACGAACCACAAAGAAGTGTCGCTGATAGAGGAATTTGTAATCAATGAGATCCAGGAAACTCAGCAAAGTGACATCATGGATTACAGTAAATCGTTGAGGAAGTTAGCATACATAATAAAAGAAGATGATTGGACTGAAACCAATATCCGAACGTACAAAGAGTACTATGATAAGAGGGATAAGTTGATAATAACAGCGGGATTGATTTTTTTCAAAGGAAATAGGGCTGTACCTAGACTAGAAAATCGTAGCAAAATCATTAAAGAAGCTCATAGACTTCATCAAGGAATTAGTAGGACAACATCCCGGATTAAGGAATTATTTTGGTGGGAAGGTGGTATAACCAAACAAAGGAGTTTATACAGAAGTGTCCAGAATGCAAAGCGTCGGACCGAAATAAGAGGGTATATGAGTCTAAACTGACCCCTGTACCGTGTACTCAAGGGGCCCGGGAGAAATTAGCATACACCTAAATGGATGTTAGACTAGGGTGAGCACAAATACTTGTTAGTGAGAATGGATTACTATTCAAAATGGCCCGAAGTGATAGACCTGAACGGAGTATCTTCCAGAATTGTGATAGATAGATTGAAGAGTATCTTCTGCCGGTTTGGGTTACCCAAGGAAATGGTGTCCGAGAACGGAGCCAGTTCGTTTCAAAAGGGTTGGGGTAGAGCATAACAAGGTGGCCTATACTCCCCAACGCAAAATGACCTAGTCGAAAGGTTAAACAGAGTGCTAGAAAATTTGATCTCCGAGGCAAAGAGATTCGGATGGAATATGCAAGATACGATTGCTGAGACAGTTTTCCAGTATAGATGTACACCACATTCAACGACCGAGATAGCCCCGTTCACTGCGATGTTCGACAGGCCCATGAGAGACATGCTCGCACTATTGTATCCGTCGGCAGGAAAGGCTTTGGGGGAAAGAAAGAAGATAGATATAGAGAAAGTGAATCGGAAGGCGGTCTTAATGAAGAAAACCTTTGATCAGTATCCGGGTAGAAGAACCATTGCGGTCAAGATAGAAGACATGGTTTCTATAAAATACCCTAATAAAGGATTCGGGGGGCCATGGAAGTGGAAGGCGTAGAAAAATCGTCAGTTTACACCTCCGATGGGGAAAGTGGCCTCTAAACCGAGTATGGAGGGTAAAATGAAGTAAAATTTTGAGGGCGGGGTGTGATATGGTACATAAACATTTTAAGTATTTAAATTTTACTGAAATATTAGTTAACACTATATCAGTTTTATTAAAAAGATGTTGTCATTATGTCGGGGTGATAAGGCACCCAGCCATATTTAATATAATGGTTGTACATTGAAAGGCGCTCTCTGTTTGGAGTCCTGAACTTTTTCGTAAACATTTAAAATTTATAAAATCTTAAAAATATATTTTATTTAAATCCAAATTGTTCCTTTGAATTCAAACTCGCTGAACGGTACGTAAATCTCCTTCTTTGGGAGAAAGCCACCGCAGCCATGTCTTTTAATCTATTAACATAAACTTCGTTGGAATGTTCTTATTCCGACATCCTCCCCGCTTCTACAATTGGGGCTATTCTCTTGACATTATGCCATTCTTGTTTATCTTCGATTTCTAGGCACAGTTTATTCCCATTTCTTTCTATTTGTAGAACTTTATAAGATCCATTAAATTTCTTAGACGTTTTCGTTTGTAGGGGAACTTCTAACATAACAAAGTCGTTGATCTTGTAGACATGGTCAATGCGTTTCTTATTGATCCGTTCATTGTCCTTAATTTTTACTTCTTCTTCTCTTTCTTTAACTTCCTCGTAGTTAACATATACTTTTCTTCTTAGAGGATCTAAAGGTGAGGTTTCTTCTGTAATCTCCTTTGGACTATGTCCTAGAACTCTGTTTTTACAATAATTTAAGTTTATCAAGATTAATGTCTTTATGTGTTTGACATTGTTTCCTTGGTGCATTCTGAACATTGTTCCTATCGTGGAGTTAATCCTTTCTGCTGTTGAATTTCCAGAAGGGTTGTATACTGAGGTTCTTGTATGCTTTATCCCATGCTCTGTTGTGAACTTCTTCAATGCTTTTGATTTGTACTGCTTCCCGTTGTCAGTCAATAGTTTCCTTGGGACACCGTATTCCTCTATCCATACCTTCAACAGTGATTCCACTATATTCTGTCCAGTTATGTCTTCTGTAATAAGAATATCGACAGTTCTGGTTGCTAAATCAATTAAAGTCACAACATAAAATCTGCTTCTTTCAAAGTCTGTTTCATATTCTCTACTAAAGAGTGGACCAAAGATGTCACTCGCGATTGTATGGAATTTTCCCTTTTCTAAATTGTTTCCATGTACCTTCCCATATCTTTTGGACTTGCATTTGTATTGTAAGCATTCTATACACGTTTTTGTTTTGAGTGTTATAAAGCTTGCAAAGCCCTGGCCTGTCAAAAAAGGACAAATAGAAGACCAAAGTCTAGTCTTACTTGGATGACCTAGATAGATGTGGAGAAAGTTGAATATCTMTAGAAAGTTCTTGATTTTGAGTTTCTACTTCATATTTTTGCACATTTTTGAAGTAAATGAAAAATTTGAGGTTGTTAATATAAGAGAGGAGTTAAAAGGTAAAGTAAATGGAAGAATCGTTGAGAGTGGGGTTATGGACAAAGAAACTTTTATTGAAATGCACAGGAATGGGTTTTTAAAGAATTGTTCAGGGTTATTTAAACATGTGATGGAATTGGAAGATAATCCGGAAAGTAGTTTTTATGAAACATTTGGAAAGACATTTGGAGATTGTATAGGTCATAGGGTGTTCACTGCATAAGTAAACGTAGTTATGTTTATAGTTTATAATTATATTAATGGATTGTTCTATTTTCACTCGATTAAAACTTTAGAAATACTCGTTAATATATCAAAAAAATCATATAAATCGCCATTTTGTATTCTATATTGTGGTACGAACAAAATTAGGTTCATTTTTATCCTCTATGTTCTGTGTTTGATGTTTGTTCCCCAAAATTTAAATTTTGAAAACTGCAAACCTCCTAGTACCTTACTGATCGAGCTTCAACCCCAATAAAGCTGTACACATTCATTTTCCACAACGTGATTTCTATACACGTATACAGGGAAGTTTTTAAAGGGTATATTTGAATTTTACAGGATAACGACAAACTAGACATAGGCGCTTATTCTGTGAGTTGTACAAGTATAACTACATACACCAAGGAAGATTAAAAGACCGGATGTTATAACAAAGTTAAATAATGTGTTGGGGGCTTGTATTGATATAGATATTGTAAACAGCGACAAAAAACTAATCAGAAAGACACACATGATGAATATAGTAGATTTAACTCATAACAGACGGTTACAAAGATATAAACAAATAGGGTTGCTTTTGTAAAACCGAATATTCCAAAGTAAATGAAGAGATTTTATAGCAAAATGAAAAACAGTTACAGTGGAATTGATCAAATTAAATCAATAATTAAATATAATACATAACATATAAGTATTTATTTTTATTATATGTGTATATTCTATTGACTAACTTTCCCAGTTACTTTTTAAGTCTATTGTTTATACGCTACTATTTATGATTTTGCTACTGTTTTCATGAATTAAATGGGGCATTTATTAGGTTCATATGGTATCCGAGTTCTTGAACACTGATGCTCTTCGAAGTTCCTGTTATATGGTGATTATCGGAATGCTTTGTCTTATTATCTAACTTTAGTTTGGAGTTGAGATTTAATAGTATGTATAACTCTGTTGATTTCTCTACATTGTGTGCAAAGACTTCTGGTATCTAGATAAGTTTGTGGAATGCAGCAGACCACAATTGTATTCTTTGTAAAATTTAAATTTTCATCTTCCACATTCTCAGTTCAATGCCAAGCCAATTCGCGTTATATAGCTGCTTCGACTCATATGTTGAGTTAATTCGTTGTAAAAACGAATATGAAGAAAATAAAAACTGTAAATTGTCCGTTCACAGGTCAAAAAGAGTAAGAGAAGACAACACAAACTTAGTAGGTACTGAGTATTATAAAAACCGTATTAAGAAGCGTGTTGTATATGAGCATGTCAATCTGATTTATGAGACAGCCAATCGCAAATTATCCCAGGCAAAAATTAAAGAAACAACTACCAAGAAAACTAATTGCACAGCTGGTGTAATAATAGTACTCTATAAGAATAAACTTAAAATAGTTAAGTCTCAGCTTTTGCATTCTGAGTGTTGCTATGGAAAGTATAGTAAATCTCCAATCAAAGATTCAGTAATGCGTGATGTAAACTTATTGATTGATAATGGAACCCAGACAGCAAGTGTTGCAGAATTTCTCACCCAAAAAACGGGTGAGTATTACTGTGCAAAAGATATTCATAATATCTTTTTAAAACACCAAACAAAATATTCCATTGACCAGGCTGTTGACATTCTTAATAGTTCTGGCTATGTTCAGTGTATTCATAACATGGAGAAGCAGCTTGTGGGTATTACGTATCAGACAGAGCAAATGAAAAGCGATTTCATCAAGTATGGAAATGTGGTGATAATGACAGTACGTTCAAGTTAACGAACGTCAATTGGACGTTTTTCGTCCTTTTGGGTTTAGACAACAACCTAAAATCAGTACCGTTCTTTAATTTTCTGATACACAACGAAAGTAGTAGGATGCTTGATCGCGCAATAGATAAATTTAAAGATTCAAACGATCTCACAAAAACTACCTATATAATAAGTGACAAAGATTTGAGTGAAAGAAAAACATTGAAAAAGCACTTTAAAAACGGAAAACTCAATCTTTGTCGCTTTCACTTAATTAAATCTTTCAAAAATAAGATTAGGAGCGCAAAAACACTGGATAAAGTCGATAGGGAGAGAAATTTGAAAACAATAATAAGGATATGTTACCTTGAAGATGAGAGCCAATATGATACATTTGTTGCGAAATTATCGGGCGAAATCCATGCCTATTATATAAAAAATTGGCACCCATTAAGAGACGAATTCGTACCTGCACTAAAGAATACTTCCCTGTTTTTCAATACTCATATGACAAACAACATCTAGTCGTATTTCAATACAACAAAACAGAAATTAAGGCTTAAGCAATCGGTTGGTAATTTTCTAGTTAATATATCTCGGTTCTTACAAACAAAAAATTTAAGGCTTAACGAGGAAGAAAAACGGAAAAACAGGAGAAAACCGAATAGGCCTATACCGGGTTTTATTAACGATTTAAAAGAACACTTGTCCTCATTCACATTTAATATCTTGTTAAGAATAGAAAAAAATTCGTGGTACATTACGGCGTCGGATGAATACTACAAGTTTGATTTGGATACTTGTTGCAAATTCCCTTTTAAGTTTGGTCTCCCTTGTATACACTTTTTCTTCAACAATAGGGATGTGACGCCTAAGGAAATATTAAATAAGATAAATATACGTTGGGTTCGTGATACAGGTAAAGAAGATGAAGATAAAAAGAAGTTGTGTGGAAATGATACAAACACGTTTTAAGCATTCTCATAAAACCCACGAAAATTTAAATCCTAGTATTGATGTACGATGCAAATTACAGCCTTTAAACAAATATGCAGAAACTGTTTCGGAAGAGAACGCTTTGATAGTAAGTCATGATAAACATTCTACTAAACTACTTACCAATAAGAAATACAAGCGCTACTTACCTTTAGGACAAAAGATTTCGACTACATTGGCGTCAAAACCAATTTCCGAAGACACTGCGCTTGACATACTTGAAGGATTCGTTAATTTTGTGGAGAACAATAGCCGACCTCAACTTCATTTTCCCTGAAATTCTTACAATTTCCCTAAAATTATTTTGTTTCGAATAACTAATTACATAATTTTACATGTTGTGATTTGAAATTTATACCATATATGTGCAGGATGATTATTTAACTGAAAATATAGTTTTTTCTTGGAATTTCTGTTTGTTTTTGCACCAATTTACAAAGTAATGAAAATATATAGACCTGATTTTGTCAAAGTCTTGTTGGCAATTTTTGGAAAACCATCATAATTCATCTAAAATTAAATATAATTGAATAGCAGGATAAATTTAATTTGAAAATTTTGATAATATAATTTATAAAATTAAAAAACGGCAAAAAATCAGGAAAAGTGTAAGAATTTCAGGGAAAATGCAACTTTTTCAGGCAAAATGAATTTCAATCAACAATAGCCCCGATTATGTACTAACGATGCTATACCCGAATAAAACATTATTATCGCAAAATGTTTCTGTGGACAAGAAATTAGCAAGGGATTTGTTAGATTCTAAAATACTAGCCAWCSWTWTTAAAATTCAGGAACATAATTTAACTATTTATTATAACTAGGGTTCGGAAAACATGTGGAGAGAAGATAAATTTTGGGGCAGCTCACATTTGGGATGTACCTGGGCTGGCCCAATTATCGGTCTAGCCCAAAATTTATCCATTATACGCACGAGAAAATTTAAATATTTAACAAATACATCATTGCAAACAATAATAAAATAAATATTAATTCAAAACACCTCAAAATAACAATATTTAGATCAATAAAACGTTTTATTCTTCTAAAATAGAAGAACGGCCCAAAGCTGGTCTAGCCCAAATTTTATCCACCCTCACATATGTGACGAAAAGATTAAATATGTGAACAATATGTGATTTTTAGAGATTACAAAGTAAATTCTAAAATTTAAGGATACTCAGATATGAGATACCAAAATTTTTACGAATTTATATAGGATTTTGTGTCGAATTTCACCCCAAATATGTGACCATACGTTTTGTCACATATAATCCGAACCCTAATCATAACAATATATCATATTCAACAGTTAAATTCAAATTAAAATGCCCGGAAATAGATTTCTCGATTCCCGTGAATTCTCGAAATTTTCGGATAAATTTCTTTTAAGTTCAATTCCCGGGAATTTGGAACTCTAATTATGGTCTTTTATTACATGGTAAAATTTTTTATTACAAATATATTTAGTAAATATGTACATAAAACCTTTTTTTGAAAAATAGTAATTTCAATTTATATGAGCGATCGGAAAGGAAAACTCTTCCGAACGACCCGACGTCGGAGTCGGTCGGAATCGGAATAGAATTTTTCCATTTTGACACCTCTGGTTAAAATTAACTTGGAAACAGCATACTTTCTTTACATAAAAAATAACAATATTTTTCAAAATATCGGAGTTAAATTTTCACCACCTATAAGAATTTATATAAAACCAAGTTGAACAATATATATACATACAGAAACTAACAATAATTATGTTATCAAAACTGTAATCTAATATTTGGCGTTCTATATAATTTAAGAAGTAAATATGTTACAATTTTTTAGCCGAAATATGATTTAAGCGAGTCCATTGAATCATTCGTGCTTATTGAATTTTGGTCACATTTAACTATTTATAATTATTGATTTTTTGCCACTTTTCATTGTAATCGTCTCCGCACATATTATTAAAATATTTTCCTTTGTTTAATTAGAATGAACTGCAAAGTTTTGAACGTTTTAACTTTCATTTTCCTTTTTTCAGGTTACACAATCATGACTTAGACTCATTCATGATTTTAATTATAAATCCAATTGTATAGACGAATTGTTGTATTCTTTAAAACATCCCCAAATCCAATAAATAATTGATTCATTTTAATCTCTACAATAATTATTTTGGGCCAGTTATATGTTAGTTATATTAGGGTCTGCCTAAGGCTTTTTGTATTAAAAAGTAAAAATTATGTTTTTGAATCCGTCTTTACAACAATATTATGTTTAGAAGCTTTTAAAGTTGTGTTTTTAATTATATCCAATATTTACCATTTGGGAACTCTTTTATGATGACCAGTGTCTTGGAGAATTATATTATTTGTTATATTATTATGACCCTTTAAACATGACTTAATATCAGACATGAGCGTACCCGACCCGCCCGCCCGAACCCGACCCGATCGGGTCGGGTCGGGTTCGGGCGGAAGAAGGTCCAAAAATCGCCAAAAATTCTCAACAAATCACGAAAGACCAAGATTATTAACAATATCGCCTTTTAAACTTACTAAACTCATTTAAATATTTAGATAAGTGAAATAAACTATATTTGGAGGGATAATTCTATTTTGCTGTAATCTAAAAGTTGATTTACCAACTTTTATAACACTATTTTGATCAATAATTTTCCGAAATTCAAAAATTTTACTACCAAAATGATTTTGATTTTCGACCCGAGCCCGCCCGACCCGTTTCGGGTCGGTTCGGGTCGGGTCCGGAAATCGTCGAAAATGCTCATGTCTGCTTAATATCCATTTAAAGCAAGCATGTTTTCTAAATACAATTACTACATTGTTTATATTTTAATGAATTTGGATACATTTTAATCTGTATTTTTTTATTTATTCTGAAAACATACGCGAATCTCAATATTGTATTAATTTAATTGATTTATTATTTTGGAAACGCCTCATTCCATTATATCGTATAGATTCGACACCATATGTTTACTAACCAATGTTGCCGTACTTTCCAGATTGGTGGGTTTTGGTCCATATTCATATTGTAAAATAGTTTGATAAATTTTAGTTTGGATATATCAGTTAAAACCTTTGTTCAACACTGAGCCTAATCTTTATTGGGCGGAACTTCAGATATCCGATTCCGATAAATTTGATTCTTGTAATTTTAGATTATTATGTTGCGTATAGTGTTCGCAAAACGGTTAACCGAAAAATCCGGAAAACGGATATTTTTATAGCAAACGGTTCCCGGTTTTTGTGATATCAAGATTTCCTTTATAAAGCGGTTAACCGAAAGATTTCGAATATCGAATAGTTCAAGAAACCCGGATATCGTTTCGATATCACCCGGATGAATATTTTTATTTATAGAAAATTTATAGGAAAATTTTTGTTTATATATATATTAAGTCGATATTTCTATTTCTAAATAACCAAAAGTGGTCCTGGGCAATATTTATGTCTTATTTTACAGATAAGCAAAATGTAGTTATTTATATCTGACCAATTCGAATAGTTCCGGTATCCGATGCAAAAATATTCGATACCGGATATGCGATCGAAACGGTTAATTGCAAACTCTACTTGCGTATGTTAAATAAGTTTATAAGTTTATTATTAGGAATATTTTGCACAGTATATCTTTTTAGTTGAAATTATATAGTTTTTTAAACAGAAATCTTAAGTAAAAAATATTTTCCCCGATTATATGTAAGAATAACGCTATAAATAAACATTTATTGATATTTGATTAATTTTATGGCATTTGTAGCATATAATTTGTGATACAAATTATGGGCATATTTTATCGTTTATCGGGATATTTAAGGGTTTAATTAGTACACTTTATGCGGATAAATGAATATATTTATGTGTATATTTGGCCAAACCCTAGTGATAAACGCAATCGAAGAAAACCCCAACGAATCTCAATTGAAATACACTTCAAAGATTGAGAGATTGGTTGCAATCATTTTAAACAATGACTGGAACGAGGCGAATAGTATCGAATTTGCTCAGTTTAAAGCAGCACAAAACACCTGAGTATATATGAAGGGAAGTTATTTACAATGAATATCGGTTCGTTCTAGATATAAATAGAAGGGCCCGAATTGTATAAGAAACTCGCCGACTTCACCAAGGAATATCAAAAAATTGTTTAAGAATAGCAGAGCTATTTTGGTGGCCGAATTGAAAAAGAAGAATCAGAGAAGTCCATCGAGAAGTACACTGAATGTCAGAATTCCGATAGAACCAAGAAGACATATCCGATGCCGAGGGTACCGGTTCCTTTGCCAAAGGAACCCTGACAAAAAGTGGCCATGGATTTAAAGGAATAAACAACATGAGGGAATTATAAATACTTCCTAGTAATTATAGATTACTATAGTAAGTGGCCCGAAGTAGTTATGTTGAATAGCACAACCAGTTGCAGTATAATAAAAACTATGCGAGAAGTGTTCTGTAGGCTGGGCCTACCTAGAGAAATAGTGAGCAATAACGGATCACAGTTTATATCAGCTGAAACAAAAAGGTTTTTGGATGAGGCGGGCGTTCGATATCGAAGAGTGGCTCTGTACGCACCTAGCCAAAACGGCTTTGTTGAGAGGTTTAATAGAATACTATCCGAGAAACTAGAAGAAGCACGAAAGTTCCGGTGGGATTCGAAATTAACGGTGGAGAAGGTAGTATACCAATACAGATGTACGCCCCATTTAACTACACGTATTTCGCCTTTTGAAGCGTTATATGGAAGGAAAATGGAAACTAATTTGAGTAAGCTAGCACCAAGAAGGAGTTGCAATCATCATCATAGAGTTAATCAGAGGCAGATCGAACCACAGATTAAAAAGAAAATTACTTGTGGAAGCCCTGGGGAATCTCACAGACATCGATGGAAAATAGGAGATCGAGTCAAAGTGAAGAAGCACACTGAAGATTTTCCGACTGGAAGCGAATTACATGGCTGGGTAAAACATCTATTTACCTAGATTCGGGCGAGAAATATCCGATGGCAAAAGTGTGGAAACCTAAGGAAAACAGTTGAGAAAGGGGATGTGGTATATTGCCCAGGATTGAGAGTTCCCAAGTTTTCTAGGTTTTCACAATTTTAAATAATAACTTAAAAACTAGAGACTTATAACAATAATATTAAATTTTTGTTTCATTTTGCGACTATATAGATTTTTATAGTGTAATATTGCAACATTTAATTATTTTCAAGAGCCAAACTTTGAAAATTTTGATTATTTTAAAATTTAACAAAAAAAAATTAACTTTGTACTGAATATATGTAAATTATAAAAAATCCATGCGTATTATTATTTTATCTAAATAAACATGCATAAATTAAATACAGCCTAAAGTCTTTCTTCAATTTTAATCCAAAATAATTTTAAAATGGAACATACCCATCCCTCAACCCAACCAACAGTACCTCGTGTGTCTGTTATAGATACAATCCTTCATTTACACGCTCGTCCCGTGCAAAACACGCCGAATATTGACAAACATAGTGAAATTCTTTTTAGGATTTCATATTTCATTACTTTCTCATCTCTAACCTGGAGTATAATCAATAGCTACTACTTCTCCCTTAACCTTTACACCCAGCCCTTCTTTCTCATTATACTTGGCATCTTTCCGTTGTTGCCATTGACTATTCTCTTTTTCTTCGTTCCATTTTTTCTTCACAGAGTTCTGCGCGCTCGAACACTTCTAGTTTCACTTATTACGTTTGACATAGTAGTCATAATAGTACTCGTACTGTTAAAGGACTTCAGTTTAGACATTGCAATATTCATTGACCTGTGTTTGTACGTTGCCTTCATAAACGTATTTAGCATTTATGTGCTCGTCAAACAGCCTTTAAAAGCGCTACTTTATACAGTAGCTGCAGACATCCTATATCCAACAAAGCTATTACTATTCAAGACTCTCTTCAAACAGATTTGTTTTAACATATTCAGACACTACTACAACTCAGCCGCTTTTATAATTCACATTATGAACTATATTAACATAGAAAACAAAACAGAAGAAGGTTACTTAATAATTTCGTTGATTATAGGAATGTTATTGTTTCTTTGCAACTTTTTACTGTATGTTTTTATAGTAAAACCCGAATACGGCTTGTTTGGTTACTTACTTTGCATAAACAACACAAGAAGAAAATTAAATATAAGCAATAGCCGCGGTGAATTCATTAACGATTATATTGAAGTASTGTCTGAATATGTTAAAACAAATCTGTTTGAAGAGAGTCTTGAATAGTAATAGCTTTGTTGGATATAGGATGTCTGCAGCTACTGTATAAAGTAGCGCTTTTAAAGGCTGTTTGACGAGCACATAAATGCTAAATACGTTTATGAAGGCAACGTACAAACACAGGTCAATGAATATTGCAATGTCTAAACTGAAGTCCTTTAACAGTACGAGTACTATTATGACTACTATGTCAAACGTAATAAGTGAAACTAGAAGTGTTCGAGCGCGCAGAACTCTGTGAAGAAAAAATGGAACGAAGAAAAAGAGAATAGTCAATGGAAACAACGGAAAGATGCCAAGTATAATGAGAAAGAAGGGCTGGGTGTAAAGGTTAAGGGAGAAGTAGTAGCTATTGATTATACTCCAGGTTAGAGATGAGAAAGTAATGAAATATGAAATCCTAAAAAGAATTTCACTATGTTTGTCAATATTCGGCGTGTTTTGCACGGGACGAGCGTGTAAATGAAGGATTGTATCTATAACAGACACACGAGGTACTGTTGGTTGGGTTGAGGGATGGGTATGTTCCATTTTAAAATTATTTTGGATTAAAATTGAAGAAAGACTTTAGGCTGTATTTAATTTATGCATGTTTATTTAGATAAAATAATAATACGCATGGATTTTTTATAATTTACATATATTCAGTACAAAGTTAATTTTTTTTTGTTAAATTTTAAAATAATCAAAATTTTCAAAGTTTGGCTCTTGAAAATAATTAAATGTTGCAATATTACACTATAAAAATCTATATAGTCGCAAAATGAAACAAAAATTTAATATTATTGTTATAAGTCTCTAGTTTTTAAGTTATTATTTAAAATTGTGAAAACCTAGAAAACTTGGGAACTCTCAATCCTGGGCAATATACCACATCCCCTTTCTCAACAGTTTTCCTTAGGTTTCCACACTTTTGCCATCGGATATTTCTCGCCCGAATCTAGGTAAATAGATGTTTTACCCAGCCATGTAATTCGCTTCCAGTCGGAAAATCTTCAGTGTGCTTCTTCACTTTGACTCGATCTCCTATTTTCCATCGATGTCTGTGAGATTCCCCAGGGCTTCCACAAGTAATTTTCTTTTTAATCTGTGGTTCGATCTGCCTCTGATTAACTCTATGATGATGATTGCAACTCCTTCTTGGTGCTAGCTTACTCAAATTAGTTTCCATTTTCCTTCCATATAACGCTTCAAAAGGCGAAATACGTGTAGTTAAATGGGGCGTACATCTGTATTGGTATACTACCTTCTCCACCGTTAATTTCGAATCCCACCGGAACTTTCGTGCTTCTTCTAGTTTCTCGGATAGTATTCTATTAAACCTCTCAACAAAGCCGTTTTGGCTAGGTGCGTACAGAGCCACTCTTCGATATCGAACGCCCGCCTCATCCAAAAACCTTTTTGTTTCAGCTG
>JASNJN010000249.1:0-30460 GCA_030180075.1 Mikrocytos mackini | reverse complement strand
AGAACGACTCCATCATGCCGAGACTTTAGGAGAGCGAAGGGAATTTTTGTACATGCTCCCAAAACATGTCCGACAGTTCCCCATGTGGAATGACACTTCCGACATAGGTTGGAAAGGTCCCGGTTTATGACTTTTGCCCATATCCGGATATCTCCTTTTCCGTCTTGTAACTGCAAGATTTTCTTGCCATCGTTACGAGACAGACCTGGTTGTTTAAGCCAGATATGGGTGAGTTGGTGGTTGACAAAGTCCCTAATCCTGGCTCTGTTAAAGCCAGATGGGAGCTTTGTTGCATTCCACTTTAAAAGGTGTTGGTGTTCGAATAGTTCGCGCATTGTCGCTCTTCCCTTCTCCCAGATATATAATTATAAAACATAAACTCAGAAATGTTGAACTGCTCGAAGTAGTAGTTCATGTTGATGAGTTGATCCAATCTCGAAGAGATGAGAAGTCCAGGAAATACATGGAACTTTTTCGGATACATCGAACGAGATAGATTGGCCATTGATCGAAAGTGAGCGCCGTTGCTCTTGGACAACTCGGGGTTATGTTTAAATTCTAGATGTAAAGTCCAATATGCTTTAAATAGGTCATACAGACAACAATTGACCTCATGGGTAAACAATCTAAGCGAATCTGACCAATTACCATTCAATTGTAAAATTAGAGATTGGACATACGAATATTCGTCAAAAATAGGATTTCTGGTATTCGTTTTCCGATTTTTTTTTAAAATAATTTCAAATTTCGCGAAAATTTTTCAAAAGTATTCGAATATTCGACGATTTTTTGATTTGAAAAAATTAAATTTTGGAATTGAATAAAAAAAATTATGTAAAATTTAGATTTTAAAACCAGAACGACGAAACCAATATTAAAAATAAATTTATTTGAAATTTTCAGTATATTAAGACATTTCAAAATTCCGAAGATTMTTCGAATATTCGTCTCCTTCGAAAATCGTGCTTCGAATATTCGTACATTTTGCAAGTGTCCAATCTCGATTCGAGATGTTGGGTCTATCATCGCCTTCCTCAAGACAATCTGTTCTTTGAGGTCACTGGTGAGGTTGAACCACCAATGCTTGTGCATTTTGTAGTTCCCTGCTCTAAGACATGACGATTTGTCATGCATAAAGCAGTCAAACCAACGGCTGATAACATCTATAAAGTCTAGTTCTTCAACTAGGCAGGAATAGACTATCGCCACGAAGAGGGGAGGAAACCCACCGGTTATTAATTCCTCAACCCAATCAGGTCTTGATACCTGTGAGATGGGCCATTCCAATCTGAATAGCACCGTACTGGCTTCGCGTGAGCTAACACCATCGGTGAATTCGATTGCATGCTCGGCAGTTCTCGCAATTGCTTCACTCAATTTGAGTTTGGTCAATAGTTCAAACTTGTCCGGGTTCTGTCTGAAGAAGTTGTACAGTTTGCACATGTCTTCAGACACACCGCACCATCTACCGAACTTATTGCGCTGTTTGCGCAAAGGTACGAAACTGCTAACTTTTTTAGTATGTTTGTCCTTCTGTTTTTTAACCTTCGAGTTAACCGATAAGTCGTCAAGTTGTTTGACGACATTATTTTTAGCATAACTCGTTTGATTTGCAACACTGCGTGCTATGGCGCGGATTTCCAACCTACTAGCCAGTGGAATTCGGTTAAAACCATCGCGCTCACACAAACCCTCCCCAGAAGGACTTGCTTCCTGATGGATTGCAGGTGTTCAGAGGCTCCGGGTATATCATGAATGATCTGGTATAACTGGGCATCTATATTGCTACCCGGTTCTTCCGCATTTATATTATGCCCTAGTGGACCGGGTAGTCCAACAGATTTATTTTTTTCGTTTATGCTAGCCCAACTGCCATTTGCAGTAGTATTCACATGTTTGCCAATAATCTGTTTACTGAACTTAGGGTTGCCTGGATTACTCTCGCAGGTTTTCTCCTTTTCAGTACTTTTTATTTTTCTTTGGACACTTTTCACGGGCCCTTCATTCTCTTTGTTCTTTCCCACATCTTCTTTCCCTATTCTTCCCCGTGTTGCTTCTTTCTGTCTTCTGTTGTATGCCTCTTCCTGTTCGGCAATAGTCAGAAATACCCCTTCGTCCCCATCTACTCCGTCCTCGTCCCATTCCACAGGACTGTCTTCAACTTGGGGATATACGGGTTTACGAATTCAATCTCTTCACTCTTGTGTTGGGTTAGAACTTGTTGGCCATGGACTTGGGCGTTTCTGATCACCGTTGAGTTCTTCTCTGTTCCCAAAGTAGTCGTCCCCAATGCCGTTCTTTCTTTAGGCTTCTTCCGGGGGTTTGTCGGAGCTTGAATCACAGAATTAGTGGTCTTGTTCTTCGCATATTGCTCACTGCTTTGTTGTGGAAACATCTTTTCTTTTTTATGAAATTTAATTTTTAATTTTTGTTTTGGGAGATATCTCGCCAAAACAGGAGAGGCCAAAGAGGCATGTGAGCGTATTGATGCGTTTTGCATTGCGCCGAGATTGTCTGCCTGTTCTATGGAATTTCCACATACTTGGGCAAATTTCGACTTTCCGCTTTGGTTGGAGGGTTTAATGAGCCATTTATTTATTGGCTGGCATTTTGGATTACAATTTGTAGCCCTGTTTATATTTAAAAATGGTTTTTTTTAATTTATTTGAGGAGGAATTGAAAACAACGTTTTTTGCACTAATTCCGTTATGGTCCGAACACTTACCACCCATAAGGGTGCCTATTTCAGGTTGACGACCATAACCGTACCGTTTTCCCTGCTCTGCATTGGTAAATACCGATATACCCGAGCCAGGACGGTTTCGACCCCACAGCTCACATGAGGTGGTTTCGGGTTGTATATCTCTCTTTCCCTTCGGCATATCTTTGCCTATGTGGGACTTCTGAGAATTAACCCTTGCACTAGATTTTCTCGCGTGGGTCATTTTTTAAAAAAAATTTTTTTTATATAAGGGTGTATAATATATATACTTAAATTAAAATATAGAAGCAAACAAAGACTGTAGATATAATGTATCTCATTTTAGTATTAAATTTTGCATTATAAGGGTAGGTGCAAAACTTCTCGTACTACCCCGTTAGTCATTTCCCCCCAAATTGTTTCATTTTCCCCCAAGTTATTTCATTTTCCCCCAAATTATTTCATTTTTCACCACGTAAAATTTCATTTTCCCCTAATTTCAAATTGTACAAATTCGGATTTTGGAAATTCGCCCTTTTTAAATAGGCTGTTTATCGAAGTGGTGTCGGTTAAATCGCCGTCTGAGCGTTCGGTTTAGTCTATTTTCCTCAGGAAAATACAATATATTTCAAAAATTATGATCGGTGTTTATTTTGTGATTTTTGGGCCGGTTTAAAATAATTTGGGGGAAAATGCGATGGAAGGCTTGTTTTGATATATACATTTATGCATTTAGTTAGATAGCATTATTTTTAGTATAAACATATTCTCTTACAATTGATTTAAAATTGTCGAACTATTTCATCTTAATTTTTTAATTATTATTATATATAATTGGGTTTAATTACATCATAATAAATATGGCAATGTATAAAACCATTAGCTGTTCTTTATATAATATTTAATATATTATGGAATAGCTAAAATAATTTAGTATAAAAGGTAAGAATTTTATATTACGTCGCTTGACTTTGTCGATAGTATTTGGTTTAGATTCGAAATAATCAGTTCAGAAAATGCTACTTGTCATAATAGTTCACAACAGTTATCTAATGTTTTTGAATAGCTTGAATTGATTTGAAAAACATGGTATATATGTTAATTTAATTATATCGTTTTTAAAATATTTGGAATAATTAATCCTATTACTTATTGTTTGTTTATTATAAATTTATAAATAAAATCTATTTATATTTTGGATTTAAAACAACATCTGAACTAGATATAAATCTTTAGGATATTCAAATAGAGATAATTACGGTTTTAACGATATTATGTTTAGATATATATAAGGCAGAACTAAATATGTATTTCTTAACTGGTTAATATTTTTTAAACGCGACAAGCTATTGATTTAAAATTAATTACATATATACAAAATCTTCTATTATTTTCATTTAAAAATTTCCTGAGTTAAAATATAAATATTATTTAGTTTAATCAGCGATTGATTGAGATTAAAAGTTTCAACAATTTTGGCCACATAATTTTCGAACATTTATGAACATGATGTCAACGTTTCCTAATAAACGACAACTAATTCAAAAATTTAATTTAATTAAAAATATTATTGATTAAGTAAATTTATTTAATTTCATTTATAAATGTTAATACTAGCCTTGATCTTTTATTTAGGGTTTCCTTTCCCGAAAAATATCGAAATAAAACCGGAAAATCCAAATTTGGAAACTAAGACATAATTTCTTATAATTTTGACTTTTAGGATAAAATGCTATAATAAACATGCGAGTTCGCCCCCATATAGAATAAATTTTTTGAGAACTAATACGGGAAATTTCGATTTCAAAATTTTCCCCAAAATTAGCACATTGGATTTGAAAACATCGTTTCTCGATTCCCGGGAAATTGAAAACTCTACTGTTATTTGATTGATTTATAAAAATTTTATTAAATCCCATTTAAGAATTTAAGAATCCAAACAAAGGATTTAAATAAAAATGGTTTTAAAAGTTTTAGTTTATATATACTTCAACATCATATATAATAAATATTATACAAACTCACATAAGGTTTATTGACCGGATAGTTTTCTTGTAAATAATATTTTAAGTACTATACTTTTCGATCAAAGTACGTTTTTGGTACAAAATAAGCAATAACATCTTTTTAAGCATTTCTATCTCGTTCAGGAACGCTCCAAAACAAATTTAAATACCAAAATAACGTTGTTGGATCATAGGGCTAAATATAAGTAAAAATAATTTTCAGCATTTTGGTTGCCCTAGTTATTATCTAGTAAATAATAGCAAATAGTAGTAAATTATGGTATAATTCGGTGTATGGGAGCAGGTGTTGTGCCCAGAGTAATATTTTGTGTTATTAGGAGTTAATGAAGAGATGAAAAGTGTTTCATTTTACTCCTTCTTAGTACATAACGAAACAAGCCAATTACTAATATGAGTATTTGAGAAGTTTATTCTAAAGAACAATCCCGAGAAAACTCAATACATAATTACGGATAAAGACCTTTCCGAACGTAAAACTCTGAGAAAATTCTTTTTGTCGACTTCACTCAACTTATGTAGGTTTCATATTATTAAAACATTTGTAACTCGAATTAACAGAAATAGGAAAATGAATAAAATACAAAAAGAAGAAAATATAAATACAATAAAAAGGCTTTGTTTTTGAGAAGATGATTCACATTATTCTGGTTTTAAAAGTTGTCTACATCCTGAAACACTCACATATTATAACAAAACGGGGAGAAAATAAAAGACGAATTCATCCCTTGTTTCAACCCAAATAAGCAATTTTATGACATTCATACTACTAATAATATAGAATCATATTTTAATTTAATTAAAGACGAAGTTAAATTAAACCAACAAATAGGGAACTTTCTAATAAAAATATCAATTTTCTTTGAAGAGCGAAATAACAAACTAATGAATAAAAGTTCAAGAAAAAGAAAACGCATACCAAACAAACAATTACCACAAAATATCTTAAATTTAAAGAGTATACTTTCTAATTACGCATTCGAACAGATTATCAAAATTGAACAAAGCTCGAGATATCTCACTACCCATAATATTTCCTATACATTTGATATAAAAAATGTTGTAAATTCTCAACTAAGTTTGGACTACCATGTATTCACTTCTTCTATAATCACAGAATGACGTAAAATTATCTGATTTTATAGACAAGCGTTGGTTTATCAAACAAAGTAATAGGATAAACCCTAAAATAGCCAAAGAAAATGTGAAAGCGTTGAAGGATATTAATAAGAACTCAGGAATAAACGCACAGACTGTTTATGAAGAAAATGAATATGAAAACGATGCATCATTTGGAGGAGAAAATGTTTGTTTAGAAGAATATATGGGGGATAATTATACATTATGCGATGAACAATTCAAAATTTTAAATTTTCTAAAAATCCGAAAGGTCCTGCAAATTAGCAAACCGGACAACCCCACCGTATAGGGGTTAGGGTCCATGCTAAGCGAAAGACCTAAAACGGTCCACACCAATGAGAACAAAGTCTCAGTTCCGTGTCCTGTGGAAGGCGCTCCCACTAGGAGCAAAATCTCCACAGGCTTCCGACACGATAGCCACCCCGCCAAAGCTCAAACGCTTAGGCCAAGTGCCTACATAKACGAGGGGTGAGCGGAAGGTATACAAATGATAGYGAACCCATAGTGTTTAAACAACACAAGGAGGGTAATAGAACTTTTCAAAAACCTTTAAATTAATGATTGCACATTAAGCAAACCCTCATTATTTTTGAAACAAGGTTTATTTTTGCAACACAGCCTATTTTCGTAACAAGGTTTATTTTTGCAACTGTGAAAAATGCCGAAAAATGGGCTGGGCGATATAGACCCAGGGAAAGTTTTTCGGTTGCAAAGCCACTTCTAAATATGATTTTAAGTCCGTTTGTCTGATTTCATATCTATCAGATCACGGCAAACCAAGTTATGTATTATTAACAAAATAAAAAGTTAACTTCTGGAAATCGGTCAAAAACCAAAAACGCACCCTATGTGTCTCTACGTAATATATAAGAAAAATGGGTGGGTTGGTTTACATAAGGCCAAGTGTTAAAGAACTTATAAACGCTGAAAAGCCTTGTAGTAGCTTTTTATAAAAGTACCTTTAGATGGCTTATAGCAGCAAATATAGTACTTTTACGAAGTATAAAACAACCCTACATAAGGGACTATTTGTTTTGTTTTGTGAAATAGGCAGTAATCTGTTAATAACAATAGTTATTGAACAATAGGTTAAATACTGGTTAAAAATCATATTTGAAGTTTAAATTGCAAGATAAATTTCGTTGCAAAATGGTTGTGTTAATTTAATAAACACATTCCAAGAATAACGAGCATGTTTATTTGCACAAATTAACAAGAAAGTTTTTGCAAATTAAATTGACCCTTAAATTGTGTTGGAATACTGATGAGGAAGCTAGGTTAGACGGAAAAACCAATAAGTAAATTAAATATTTATGTTGTCTTTCTCTTTAAAAAAAAAGGAAGAGATACCTCTCCCAAATAGCAAGTATTCTGAGTGCAGTTTAGGAAACCACAAGTTGGTGGTCGATGAGAAAAGGAGAGTTGTTATACCCAAAGAACACTCATATAATTGGTGTCTCAATATGCATGAATTTCTGGGCCATCCTGGCTTAAACAAATTCATGAAAACATGCACACCATATTTTGCAGTTGAAGGTATTAAAACGCAAGCCAAAATAGTTTCTCAACAATGTGAAGAATGTGCATTAGCTAAGAAAACCCATCCTAAACATGGAAAGATTACTGGGTACATAGGAAGCGATGCCAGGGAATTCAATGACTTTGTCTCTACCGATATCTTTGGACCAATTCGTTTAGAGGAGCGCGGAACACAAGGAAAAGGTTATGTTCTTTCCATCACAGATGCTGCTACTCGTTATACTGAAGTTATCGCTCTGTACGACATCAAAGCCATTACTGTTGTAAAAGCTCTAGTCGACGATTGGTTTGAAAAGCACGGTAATCCTAAAAGACTGCATAGCGATAATGGTACGCAATTTACTTCGAAACGACTCGAAGAAGAATGCATTGGGAGAAACATAGAGAAAACGGAGACGAGCCCATACAATCCCACCGGGAATGGGATCTCTGAACGTCTTAATCAGACCGTAGGTTACCTATTCAAAGTTTATCCGAATCAAACACCAGAGTTTGTGTTGAATAAAGTTTGGATCGCATTGAATTACACAAACCATTCTACCCTGGGATACTCACCCATAGAAGTAAGGTTTGGGAAGTCGCCAATAGATCTACTACGACGAGATCTGAATATTAACATGAGCCAATTAAACGAGAGGATTGGCGCCAAAGCGCGAAATAGCGAAAACAAGACAAACGCAAAGCGTAATTTACAAAGTCCTTATGAAATAAAAGATATAGTTTTCATAAAGGAGGTAAATTGCTACAAGGATGACCTTCCTTGGTCAGGCCCCTTTGAGATTATTGGTTTGCGGGTAAAAGGAAACTCTCTACAGATTGACCGTGGCAATCGAACAGAATGGATAAATGTTAAACGTGTGAAACCCGCGTTTTCGGAGGAGGCCGGGATGTCACGTATCCCTAGTGACTGACATAAATAAATAATAGAAATTAACTACCTATATAACTTTTTACAATGAGACCTACGAACACCCACAACCACTCCACATACTCTCGGAGTGGTAAATCAGCCAGTGGGGCTGACAATGTTATACCTGGGATATTGGACCAAGATTTTTTCTTGAAAGATATTTGGTAAAATAAAATTTATCCGAGTGTAAATCTTACGAAAAAATAATTTTCAAATTTTGATAAATGGATTTCTATGTTATTCTAACACGCAATTAATACTTATTGGGCAAAGTTCACATAATTTATGCACAATTTGGTGATTATTGAATCATTTTCGGAAAATCGTCGAAAATGGGTGTTTTTGTAAATCTTGGAAAATTTGTAAATTTTATCAAGGTTTGACTGTAATGTAAATATAATCAATTAAAAACTCGTTAAAAATTGAAATATAATCGTTTTACACAATAAACTTAAACAAAATGACGAAACAGATTACAATGTCATACCTCATGCAAATAAATGTACAAATAAAGCCTATTTATATTTCCTTTAACATTTACTTTTTTATTACTGTAACTATTGATCCTTCTGTTGTTATCAGTTTTAATTTCCCATTCTTTCTATATATTTTGTGCGGCTGTTTTCCTATTTGTATGATTTGACTTGTTTTTTTATCAACAGTCAAAAAAACTCGGATATACTTACAATTACCTAATACAAGATACAATAAGTCTTCATACAATTGCATATCGTAAACCACTCCTTCCAAATGGATGTACTTTATATGATCTGCCTTTCCGTTTGCTAATTGAAGTATTCCAATCGTTTTCCTATAGAACTCAAAAACGACAGTTTCTCTAAATTCCACAATTTCTCTAAAATCTAGCATTCCAGGGTCTCCGTTGAAGTGATCTTCTTCACGCCTACAAAATTCCTCATCGTAACCATCCTCTACAATCATTTGTACACACTCATCGGAATTAACACATTCAGACAAGCTACTTTTGAGATATATATCACCATCCTTCATTTTGTAGAGGTCAATGTCTCCCTGATCTATGAATATTAAAATGTTACTACCAACAAGTATCGCGTCTTCATTAGATTCTAGATCTTTCATTTCTGTTACAATAGTTTTGAATTGGTAATCTTTAGTATATCTTTCGATGATAAATGTTATTTCTCCCTTTTCTTTTTCTTCTTCATCCTCATCATACTCTACTTCTTCGTCTTTGCCACAATTACCATCATCTAATGCTCCGATTAAAAGATGTTTTCCTTCTTTATAGTAGCATTTGAGAAATCTGAGGTTTTCCAGTCCTTCTTTTCCAACATAGCTGTATTCATCTTCTTCCAAGTTATCAAAGCATTTCATTTTCAGCTTTTTATCGTAATAGAATATTGCTAGCAAATGCTCACAAAAATGGTAATTCATATATAGCCTGTAATATAAATTTATGATTGGATTTAATTCATAAACTTTGTCAATAATACAACCTACTTCATTAAGTCCATGGCACTCTCTAAATTTCATTCTATTGTGTTGGTCTACAAATAATAAATAAACTCGTCCTAAATAGTCTATTTGTATATTATATTCATTTAGCTTTAAAATTCTTAGTTTTTTATCATCTTGATAATTGTCTTTATGATTAAACAGAAATAATCTGTTATCTGTAATATTTGTTCTAAATATGAGTACAACTTTAATGTTGTTTTCAGTTAAAAGCACACTGATAACTGTATCTTCTTTTAATTGGATGAAACTTGTTGACACAATAGAACTTTTATAAATCCATAAACTATTGTTAAATGGGACATGGTCCAGTGTTATTTCTTTTTCTTTTGGCATGATTGTGCCGAAAAAGTATCCTGAGTTTTGTTCGAGCACAAGAAGTTTATTATCTGTAATCAACCAATCGATGGGTGTAAACAAATTCAAAACTGAATTCCCAATTTGAAGAGTTTTAATATGTTCTTTTCCATCTTCTTTATAATACAATAAAACTTCTTTTCCTTTCTTTTTTATTTGACAAACATAATCTTCTTTAGTAATTTTACGTTGATTGCCGTTAATGCTGCCTTCTCCTAATTTCAAAGTTTGTACAACTTCTATTGGGTTTGTGAGTCTCTCTGAGTAAATCTCTTCGTGAAAATGCCTTTTGTTCTCGTATTTGTTCCTTACAATCAGTTTTTTGTTTAGAAGGTACACTACATTTTCAATACGGATTATAGTTTTGTTAATCTTATCCACATGCTCTATTTTCCCAAAACATCTTATCGATACATCTCTTTTTAATATCCACCGATTTATATTTAAAACATCATTTACTGGTATTTGTAGCGTTACAGCATCATCAAACTCTCCTTTTAAATAAAGTAAAACGTGCTCTTTGTCTCTATATACTTCGATTATACACTTGAATCCAACAACCTCATTAATATGTACTTCCATTAAAAGTCTAACATTTGTAATATTGCTTGTATTCAGATAGTACACCAAATTGCTAGAATCTATAAGCAGGTATTCATCTTCAGAGATGTAAACAGCTTTAATTATAAGACGAAGATGAATGCTGTCGAAGTATTTTGAGTAAAGTAGAGGATTGTCTTCCTTCCCAGTTATTTCGACATAGTTTTTTTGATCAAATATACTCCTTATTGTTTTATCGTTTCGAATCTTTATATTCGTCTGTATCAATCCTTCAATTGTTATTGTATATATTCGGTGCCTACAAATTAAATAGAAAAGTTGTTTATTGTTTTGGTCTTGTACACCCCGTTTCAAAAATATTGGCCATTTACAATTTCAACCATTAAACCCTCAGTTGTATAAATTTTATCAAATTAATGCATATATGTATAATGTAAAACATTTATAAAAAATGATAATTTAAAAAATTGTATTTTCGACATCTTTTGTCGCCTATATCACGATTTTTATTTTTAGATGAATTTTATTTCGTTTCAAAAAAATTGGCCACTCAAAAAAAACTTCAAAAAATTTACTAAATTCATTTTTAATATCAATATTTAATTATACCACCATTATTTTTTATTACTTGCAACAATCTTTTTTTCATTCCGTCATATAATTTCTTTATTATTTCATGATCCAAGTTTTCGAAAGCTTTAACAATAGATTCCCACAACTCATCGATATTTGTATATATTTTTCCTTTCTTGTATATTTCCTCACTCAACAAGCTAAAGATGTTTTCAACGGGGTTCAGGTCCGGGCTCCTAGCAGGCCATTTTAGAATTTCTAAGCCCTTTTCTGTATAATAGTCCTTCGCATATCGTGCGTTGTGTATAGATGCATTGTCTTGCTGGAACACAAAAGAACCATTGGGGAAGAATTGTTGTACTGTAGGAAGAACTTTATCATTCAACAATGTTATAAAATCCTCGGCATCGTAGGTTCCAACCATCTCACAAAGTGAAACGGGCCCAAAATAAGAAATGGCTACGTGGACCATTATAGAGCCTCCTCCAAATTTACGCTGGTTTTTGTATACTATTTCCTCGTTCTTTTTGCCCCAATGCTTTGAATAACAATCGGGGCCGTCCATATTGAATTTTTTCTCATCAGAGAAAACTGTAGAAGTAAAACTCTCGAATAGATGTTTGTTTGCGAACTCAAGTCTTTCTGTTTTATGTTTTTGAGAGAGGATTATTTTTTTGGTAGGGGTTCTGCTGGTTAAGTCGGAATTTTTGAGGTGTCGGTGTATGGTCGATCTCGAAACAGTCAACTTATTCGAGTTTTTCAATTCGTCGATTGTTGTAAAGGGGTCATTAGTGATATCTTTAAGTATCACTCTTTTTTCTCTGTCGGTAAGTGCTTGTGGACGGTCCCGATTGTCGTTGTTCAATGAAACAGGATCCTCTTTAAACTTATGTATCCAGAACCCCACAGTTTGTCTTGGAATATCCAAAGTACGCGAAATTTCTCTCATGCTTTTCTCCTTGTAGTATAATTTCAACACACATCGAATTAGCTTATTATTTACTAGCTCAATGTTGTTTTTGTCATCAGAGTTGCTTTGTTTGTCCATAATCCAACGTGGCCAATAATTTTGGAATTAAAATTTTGAAAAGAAAATTTAGAAATGGCATTATCGAAACACAAAGACAACTACAACGAATTTGCAAATAAAGGCGACTATTAATCTTATAGCTACATCATATACTTATATCTCAATATTCGTTATGCTTTGCTGATTCATTTTCAGCTTATTTTCTTGGTGGCCAACATTATTGAGACGGGGTGTACTCATCTACGTACGGTTTAAAAGCAAGGGGTTTATATGTTGCTTGTTCGGCAAGTCTCGCTAACTTATTGGGCTGTCCATTTATATGCTGTGAAATAACTTGTAAAAAGTTAAAAAAACTTATTTCCCCAAAAGAATGCATCAACTTTTTCTCGATTAAAAATTCTGTAAAAGTTTGAAATTTAAGATATCGAATTGAATCGTCTCTTATTTGGGAGATTGGTAGTATAGACGAGAAAATGAATTTCATTCTTCCTTCATTAGCTCCATTTATAACTCTAAGATGTACCCTTTCTATTATTAGTATATAAAGATTAGCCTTATAAAGATACTTCTCATAGTTACCGCTTTTTACATGTATACTTGTTATGTCTTTCAGTTTAAAGATGTTTATCTCATCGATTATTATAAAAATCTGTTTAATAGTTGTAGTTTTTGATTCAGACTTGTTGTTAATATGGTCATACACAATAACATCCCTGGTAAATGTTTGTCTGTATTGTAACTGAACAGTTTCAAATAGGTAGGCTAATAAATTGATATGTGTCTGAATTATGTATTCATTGTTATCTATATTTGTCATTGTCTTCTTTGAACGCGATTATTTGTTTTGTTTGTTTGTCTGTTAAATTGATTTTCGTTTCTATTTCGTTAATCAACCTAAAGGTTAGTTGTTTTATGAAGTTACTTTCTCGACAACCCTTCAAAATCTTTGACTCTTTATAGGTTTTGCTGAAATCTAAATCGATGAATAAAACATTCTCATATTTATCGATAGGAGGACAGTTTGTTCTTATATTTGGGTAATTCCAATAGCGAATATCGTGAGGAGGCTGGGCTACTCCCTTTAATCGACTGAATAGGGTTGTTTTCCCACTTGATGAAGGGTTTACCACCAATAGACTTTTATTTTGAGCCATTATATGCTCGATAGTTGTGTGGGCTAATGTATTATCTGGTATGTCTAGAACCTTGTCTCTGTTAACATCGGAGCCAATATCAAACCTAGTTGGGCGACAATTTTCGTCAGTTACAATCTTTTCTTTCTTTCTAGCAAGAAGCTTTTTATGTTTTCGAACACTACTTCTGTGCGATATATCGTATTCCTCGAACTCATTGGCGTAGCTTGACTCAGTAGAGTGGTTTATGTATGTTGATGAAGAAGGAATGGTATTGCCCTGATTCATTTAAAATGAGAAATATTTACTTTTTACTTTTTAAAATGTTCAAATTAGCCTGTGTTTTATTTCTTGCGACTATGAGTATTGTAAGGTTAACAGGACCCGTTGAGACCGTGATTGACCTTCCAGTTATCACGGCTCGTGCATTGCAACAAAAAGAAGATCAATTAAGTCCATATTGGTCAATAATCCAAGACTTCGATTTAACAACATCTCAAGCGAGTTTGAAATCTTCCATGTATACAACTTTGTTTGACAGCAATAACAACCTGTTGTATGTTGTCGATTTGAACAAAAACAATACCAGAACATTCTCCAAACAGATAAACTCCACCATAGCTTTACAAAAGAAAAGAACACACTCATTTACCACCGTAGTTCGTTTAAATATATCACAATTTGGCCCGAAATGGGATGCTTCTATATTCCAATCCAATGTCAGCGGGGATTTGATCAAAATAATATTCGAAAACAATGATGAGTTAAGAAATGGTAAGCAGAAAAGCACAGTATTAAAGTCCGGTTCAACGGTTATAACAATCGAGTGTTTAGTTGCCAAAGGATTCGTTCAATTCGAATTTAAAACTAACGTACTAGAAGATTACATGAGAAATCACTCACAAAGATATTTGGGAGGAGAAGATACCACAACGAGAGACCCGGCAAGTTTAGGAAAAGACAGGAAAGATGGGCTTTCAAAATTTACCATTTTCATAATCATAGTGCTAATATTGTTTGCACTTTACTGTGTGGTTGGATCTGGATACAACTACTTTGTTATCAACAGGAGGACATTTTATGGGGTCATACCCAACGGCGATGTTTGGGTAAAGTTATTTAAATGGGATAGAAGTGCGCGTGTAGGAGAAGACATAACTACAGTATACGAAGACAATGAGGTCGAAGAAGAAGGTGCTGGATACTTTGGTGTCAATATATAATTAAATATGAGTAGGGTGTGATGTTCTCAGTTAACTTATACTTTATAAAAAGAAGCTTCGTGTTGATTTGAAGTATATATTTTGATTTTTGGTATGAATAAAATTTATTTCTGTCTGAAACCAACATCATTCGGAGACACACAAGAATACAACGGGATACTCTACGTATACAACAGAAGCTATACATTTAAACTCACCTTGGTTGAAGACACTGTAGGCTCTGAAACCACACATAAGATGGAAATTGATTTGAACTTTTTTGCAGATTACAATATTTCACGTTTAAATCTAAACTTAGTGCTATTATACTGTAACTCAATAAAAGACATAAAGGATAACTTAGTCTTAGTCATAGAGCAATCGATTCTGAACCAAAAGATTCTCCAAAATTCCCCAACAACAAGATTCAAAGATACAAACGGACCACTTCTATTTTACAACAGCTTAAAAACGCTTACAAATTTATTTTACTTCACGGAAAGCAATATATTCGAAATAGATGGAAATATCTTCACAATCTATGTGCAAATAAACTCCGATATGAAACTACCAATCGATATCATTTTTAATAAAGACCGCTGTAACTTTAAACTAGTGTATCCCGTAAACTTTGACAAACAGACAATCATTGATTTGGGTCTTTTGACAGAAATAAAAACCGATGAAGAATTAGAAGACACTCTAAGCAACTCAATAAACTTATTCAAAAACAAACTCCAACAATACTATTCAAATATATGTAAATTAAAACAACACTTCATGTTATTAGAGTTATTTGATGACTTAATTCACAACAACAGCGTCGAAATACACCGTAACGGATTGGGTGTGAAAATAGAACACAATATGGTTGCTGTCCTGAACAATATTGGGAAGGATAAATGCCAAAACTATTTGAAAATATCTTATTTCGGGGATAAGGGGAAAGTTCGGGAAGAAACCGAACGATTGTTAGAACTTTATCATTCAGAACACGAAGCTAATACGGACATTATAGATATTTTAAAAAGATTCATTTCTAGTTTATTCCAGGAAAACAAGACCAATACTGAGACAGAAAAGAACTCTAACGATTGTGGCATCTGCTATGACACAATCAAAAGAAAACCTGTAACATGTTCCAACAATTCATGCCATACACACTACCACTTCGATTGCTTAAAGGAATGGTCTGAAAGCGGGTTAAAAAATGAAGAGTTGTTCGGAAGCGTTGTTTGTGACTGTCCATATTGCAATTCAGAGATTATATTTTAACTTAATTACTATAATTATATTGTTTATTCGAAAAGTTTCTTTATGTTATTTTCTTCCATGAGCTGCATGGATCTTTTCATTTCGTTGTGAAAATTAAACACGTCTATAATATTAACGTTTCGGCCCACATTATCGGATTCGCAGAACGGATCCAAAATTACCATGTTAGTTTTGTGTCTTTCCATAATATTAATAATGTTTTTATGTGTAAAACCACCATGAAATAGACTAACCATCTGTCTTTCGAAGTTAAAGTATCTGTATTTTTGAAAGAAATTGAAAAGTAATTCATTCGTTGTCATCTTGCATTCTATCGATGTAGAATTATTGCATAAATTACGAATGTAATTGTTGGAATCCTCCAAGCTTCCAACTCTATTCGAACTTTGGCGGCCAAGATTAAGCCTGTTAGCGGGATAGTCTATCCCGCGTATTCTCTTAGAATTTCTGGACATTTCAAAATTATAGCCATATTCCCTCGCACTTTGGAAAATAGAAAACTGCATTAATTCTTTGGGGATAATGGGAGACTCCAACTCCATCAAAAATGCTATCACAAGAAGAGTCCAACCGAACGGGTTCATCTGGTTGTTGGGAGCGAGGATGTTCTTTCTAGTTTGGGCCCATTTCCTTACGAGTAGGATGACTTCACGTACTCTTGGGTCGAAGTTCTGTACTATATTCATGAGTCTTGTCTTCCAAAACGCATACTTATCCGAAACTGATATGTCTAGATAAACGTTTGTTCTGAGATCTTTCAGTTTAATAACCGGCACACGAGCTTGGAAAATCCCTGCCAATTTGCTGTAGCCGTCATTGGGGAAATGTCTGTACATCATCTTCAGTATGTCGCGCTGGTTCCATTTTGTGTACTCCAGCTCCTCGAATGAAAAATGTATTCCTATATCCAAATCTGAAGTACCTGGTAATAGAAGGCCGTATGAGAATGACCCAAAAGGTGTAATTTGAAGCCCCTTATATAACGGATATAGAGTGTCCATTAAGTTGGTTAGTGTCGTATTGTACCTTGCGTAATCCGTGTTTGTTTCTATTTTATGAACTATTTCAAGAACGTGCTTCTCTCGAAACATATGTTCCCTCTGTTCATCTAGAGATGTGATTTGACTCCTCGGTACATACTCCCTGTTTCCATTTCTGGGGTTTGTTGCTCTCCCTTCAAATAGTTGGGGAGCGTTGAGTTTTTCAAGCTTGGCTTTGAGTTTATCTAGTTTACAGTTTAATGATTCGAGTCTTGTTTCTATTCTATAGTTCCTATTCATGTGTAAGGGAATTTTAATGTTTTCAAAATTTTAAAGTCACAAAACCAAATAAAGCCGTAAATCTTCTCGGAATAATAAGCATGCAGACTAATAAATTAACACCGTGAGCACCTAATAAAAACTACGGCCTTTTAAAAACTTCTATTTGATTTTAATAAAAATAGCCGATATTTTTGAAATAGCCGTTCAATACTATTGTTTATATGATCAAAACAAACTATATTCTGTTTATTTGGGCGTGGGTTAACTAATCCGTGATTTCTATTCCCCCGGTTTAGCCTATGTTGTTTCGGATCATTCAATGATTAAATATACATTTTAAACATATAAACATTTATTTAGACCTTGTAGTTTCAGTCATATTTCACTTAGGCTGTCCAATTTAATAACACAGCTGTCTCTCAAATTATTTTCCTCCTTGCGATCTTTTTTCTTCACAAAGAAAGCCAGTAAAATTAATAAAAGCATTAATGCAGCCGGAATTCCGATAAACCAATACAAATTAGAGGTTTTAGACAAGTTTTCTTTCTTCTGATAATTACTTCCTTGAATAGTTGAATCCGTAGTTGTATTATCAGTTTTTGATGATTTGTTGGAATCATTATTAACATCCTTTTGTTGTGAAATAGATTCAGTTGTCGAATATGTATCCGTATTATCAGTTTTTGATGATTTGTTGGAATCACTTGTTGGTTGGTTGTGTTGTGAAATGGATTCAGTTGTCGAATCTGTAGTCGCATTTTCGATTTTTAATGGTTGGTCGGAATCACTTTTTACATCCTTATGTTGTGAAATAGATTCAGTTGTCGAATCTTTTTTGTTGGTTAATTCTTCATTCTCTGATACAATTTGTTTTTTGGTTAAAATTGTAGATTCATTTTTACTAGTCTTACTTTCAATCGAATTGCTTTTTGTTATTTCGTCTAGTTTAGTTGTTACCTCTGTTTTTACCTTTTCTTTATTTTTATTAATCGATACATTAGAAACATCTTTTGATAATGTATGACTGTGTTTAACACCATCCTCTTTTTTAGATTCAATACGTTTGAGTTCCTTCAGTGACTCAAAATCTACTAAGTTTTTGTTTGTCACTATGCATAAAGAATGCCCGTAAAATAGTTTTTGTTTGATTATTTTAACATCGATTACATTCTCTCCATATATTGACTGCTCTTTTAACTCTAGTTTGTCTACGTCTTTGAAATTAACAAATTCATCCCTTGAAATATCCTCATACTTATTTGCAGCAAAAATACGAAAACTTGTCACATGTTTGTTGCTCTTTTCGAGAGAAAATATAGGTGTTCTGTTTTGAACGTCCTTCAGCTGGCTAAATAGATGTTCAACGGCACTCAACTTTTTCTTCCCAGCTACGCCTATAATCTGTGACCTATAATAGGTGTTGAACTCCTCAAACTTTTCCGTCGGTACCCTTGCTGTGAACAGTTCACCCTTTCTTTCGGTGTTATTTGCAACACCCATGAATTTGAAGATGGCTATAAAAATTACTCTTACTAAGAATACCTGCGAGTCTGTCCTGGTTGATTTTGGAATGTCGAGACAAAACAAATTTATTTTTGCAGAGCTTGAGTGGCCTGCGTTGTATTCAAACAATGACTGTGCGTTGGTATAAAATGTTGGTAGTACGGTGTGTCCGCTCATGTTTTCTTCTTGTAAGTAGTGTTTTAAAAATTCCAATCTAAATTTTATACAACCCATAGACACCATAGGCATTCGAGAACACATAACAACACATGACATTACATATTAAAGATGTGGGTTATTTAAACGGAGATAATTCATTGGGTAACACGTGTTTATAATTATTTAGTTTACCGAGTTCAGATATGAATTCAAATCGTCGATTCCCATAACATTCGCCGTTCTATCTCCATACAGGTATTTGCAAAATGCTGCATCCTCTTCGGTGCCTTCAATAACAACAAAGATATGCCTTGATCTGACGTCACCGTCGTCATATCGCTCTCTTATGAAATCTGTTAACTCGTCTATTTCCGAATCATTTTCACGGGCTGACATCTTCATCGTTTTGTTGTATATTTCATCTCTTGATAACCCCGCGAGACCTTTAACCCCGACACCGAACATCCTGGTACACATATCGCTCGAGTTTGTCCCAACTCTTATCAACAAATCTGTATAGGTCTTTAAAACATAGATGGACTCCGAGCTCAACAATTCTTTCTTTAGAACAGGAACCGGAACTTTCAACTGTATATTTGATAATTCTGGGCGCATGCAAAGCATTAGATCAGTGATTGATAAAGACTTTATGTTGTTTATTATCAACTCCCTGTCGACGTTTCCCTCCCCTTCTCTAGAGAACCCTTCGGACTTTAATATCCCCAATGTATAAATAGGCATCTCCTTTATAATATCAGCTGTTTTCTCTTCGCTTAAATTCTTTGTGTATATTGAATTTAATCTTTTATAATTTTTGAAGAATACTTTGCAAGATGTGTTTACATAATCCCTTGCTTTCTGTGCTCCGTTCACTTGATATATCGCTGCCGCCCTTTTGATTATTAAACCCATGTACGATTCGGGGCAAATTGAATTGTAGATTGTTGCCGAAGAGTCAGATCTTGACACAGCGAAATTTATAACTCTGATCTTTCTTGCTGGCTCATTTGATGTATGCAAGATTGAAACTTGGAAATAGAAATAGTTTTCAAGTACTGAAACCGAACCCGCAACTTCCTTGGCTCTTTCCAGTCTCTCCAACATTCCTTTGGCCTTTTCTGAGAAGCTTTCATCATTTTTAACAAACATAATTTCCGCTGAAACTGTGGTAGTCTCGTCGAGATTGGGGAATGAGATGTACTGATTGTTGAAGTTTATGCTTCCATGCAATGTTTTAAGCTGGAACACATCTGCCATTCGAATTTTCATCATAGCTTGGGACACCATCACCTGATTAAAGCTCTTTTCTACATTCTGATTAATTTCATTTTTCATCTGTGAAGGAGTGTACATTTTATTGAAGTTGTAGAAGTAAATATGCCCCCCATATTTGCTGAGTTCGATAAATGCATCGATTGTGCACGGGCTGCTCTTAAGTGTGTCGTCAATGGGCAACAAATGTACGTCTACAGATATCTCGTAGCTAAGTAATTTGCTTGCCATTTCTTTCATCGCGCCAGATATTGTAGTTTTGACTTTAATTTCATTTGATGCATCTTTAGGCCCGGTAAAATACCTCGTTATTGAAAGGGATTTCCTAGAAGTTTCATCGTATCTTTTTGTTGCTGGGATATTTCCTTGGAAAAGAACTATCTTTCCCCCTGTACTAAATAACAAGGAAGCCGCCATCTCGAGTGCAAATTCTGTGCAACTGTTACCCAAGTCGACATAAGAACCCGATTTAGATTTTAGCTTTGTAAACCTCTCTCTCATCATCTTTATCCTATCAATAATCTTTTCAATTTTCGACAACGATTCTTCGTCATACATATCAAAAAAGATATCATTTTCAAACAACAATGGGGTGCTTTCGTTGATTTCAGGACACATTGTAATTTTTACTTCGCCTTCTTGCAATTCATAAATGTGAACAGACTGTGATGTAAAAGTGACAAACCCAATTTTAGGGTTGAACCTTTCTTTGTAGTTCTCTTCTGAATTTACTAAGTGATGCATTCTTTGGTTTATAAGGCTTAGCAAATCTATAGATTGTGTATTAAATAAGTTGGGGTTTGATAAGTCAATCAAAAATATTAAACACGGCTTTTGAAGTGGTTTATAGATATACTCAACTGGGGCATATATATCGTAGTATGAAGACGTAGGGAACTCTTTGAAGTCGAACTCGTAGTTAGGGGAGAAATTGTTTATTTCATAACAGATAGCACACACCCAAGATTTCTGAAGCTTGTTGGTGATGCAATATGGACTTATGTAGGACGAACACCTCATACATCTTATTACGCCGTGTTTTAAGGGGCTAATCTCTTCAAACCCAAATATATTCTGACTTTCTTTGTAGAACGGAGTAACCGTAAACCCATAATTTAATTCTGTTCTCCAATATATATTTCGATTGGATGGAAGTTTATCGGTCGCAGGAGAAACTATTTCTGAAGGTGGGGTCGCGATTAATGTTTCTTCGAACATTCAAAGTTAAAATTTGATGGAAAATCTTTCGAAGATCTTCAAAGAACAACACAAAGCTACTCAAATAGACAAAGATATTTCCCAAGTGTTGTATCTTCATCATTTACTGGTTATATTTTAAATGGTTACTTTTGCAAACTAGGAGTGTGAAAACTGATCTAAATGACTTGAGAGATAATGAATTGGGAAGTACAAACAATGATGTCTGATGCCGTCTATATTATACACTTACTATATATAGAAACCAAACGGGTACTCGTCGTCACCAAATTCCTTTTCTAGCTCTTCGAAATACTCTTTGTCGTAATATTCCTTACCCATAGGCCTTCTGATAGCTTCTCCTGGATGGGCGTAACTACACTTCTTTCCATATGGGCACGGGCCACGTCCTTCTATTACAGGATCACAACAAGGGAGTGTTTTGTAGTTTCCAACTCGCAGACGGGGTCTCCTATCGCAAATGCCGTGGGAAAAGGTGCATTTGCTCCCATATACACAACTTCCTTTCTTTCTCCACTCGTCACAAACTTCTGTTTTGTAAAGATTGTTCTTTTTGGTTGAAGGATCAAAAGCCGTGCCTTCTGTATCATTTTTACTGGATTTTCTTTGGATGTTTAACTGGTTTATACAAGAAGTTGCACTGATTCTTGACGATCTGTAAAAATCTGCTTCTTTTTTATTTATTTGTTTTGGAGTTGTTGTTCTTGACCCTTGTTTGTTGTGATTTGTGTATTTTTCATTTCGACTATCGCTCTGTGTTGGTGTACTAAACATGGAAGATTATTATTCTTTTAAATTTCGTTTGGATGTGCATGAAATAATTTTATTTTTTTTTAAATTCGAAATTGCAAGGTTGAAATAAAAATTTACTCCATAACATAGATTTAAAATATTGCCAATATGTCTATCGTTGACTACATATGGACAATTGGTAAACCTCTGGTTTAAAATAATCATATTAAAAATAAAATCTGTCACACCGAAACTTAACATGGCAACATCCAAATTACCAGCCGAAATTATAGCTACATAGCTCGAGATAACCAGCGACATCCTCCTCGCGGAGACCCTGGTCAAGTTCTGATACAGGGATGACGAGTTCTTCGAAGACCGGATGTAAGAAGGCATTTGTAGCCGGCTTCAAAAACAAACAAACCGAGTTCAAAGCAATGAAACTATAAGACTAACCCTGGGATGTTTTATTTGTAGGTATCTCCCTTTTAAAGAAGTCATCAAACTGTTTGCCGTTCGCGAGCCAATGTGGTCTTGGTCAGATACGTTCGAGACAGTTAGTTATACACTAAACCGAAACAGAATTAAAATAATCGAAATTAACATGTAACTAGGAATGCCAGACATACAACCGGTGTGTATCAAGGATCAAGCCCGGTAAATCAACCTAGACAATTATACTATTTTAGTCGTCAAGAACACCAGAATTCTCTTATATGATATGGTACGTCATCGTTTAGACATACAGGCGAGTAACAAACTCGGCTTCAGAGGAACAAACCAAGTAATAGACTTATTGACCCATTGCCTCGGCGTTGAAGGAATACGAAGAAAAGAGAGTATGCCCGGTCCAAAGGATTCGTATGCACAAATAGTATCAGCATTTGATGTATATTATAATCCGTCCATAACACATACCCAAGCAAGTGTATAGTTCTATACAATGGGGTAAGGCAGTAAACATGTCCGGGGCTACATTGACTTGGTATATCGAGTAGCCGCTGACTGTATATTCGGCGAGTTGGAAAAAAATTACTGTGAGACAAACTGAGACATGGCCTCGCAAGTGAAGGATTACTAGGGTTTCCGAATTATGGAACATCTCAAATACCCGGGTTTCGGTTCTGTAGGGCGGGTTCTGATGAAAATAAAACGATTCAATTTTGGCGTTGAATTGCACGAATTCACATTAAATGTTTGTTTTGAGTTTATAAATAAAATATTTCAATATATGTTTGTATTTATAATATATTATCTGTAACTATTCGAATTTATCACGAATTTTGGTATGTATATGAAAAATTATATAAATTATAACCATATTGTAATTTAAAATAAACATATTCATGTTTTTAAAAGTTATTAAAATTGTTTTAATCAAATCCAGACAAATTTATCCTTAAAATTTATATTTTATTCTACATAATTATCTTTTAATATTGTAAATACCATATGTTATTAATAGGGCACCCCAAATGCATAATTACAATAGTAATATATAATCTATATTTGTTTATATTATAATGTATATGTGAATATTATACCATATTGAACGTTTACTGGTAAGTTATAAACGTCATATTTTGTCATGTTGCATAAAACATCACTTTTTCGAAAAATAAATTTTAAATTTGCATAATTTTAACATTCTGACTCAACTAACTACAACGAGAAGTTAAGCACATTTTATGATAACAATAAACATAAAATAACACTGCATAATAGTATATTGCTTAAATCCACAAACCATTACCGCATGAGCACTATCAGGTCTCGCAGCATGATGACATATGCTGTGGTAATACAAACAATATAAAATAGACTTTTCGAACTATGCGCCCAACAGAATAGTAGCTAATTCACATGTTGATAATATGTTGCAAGATCAAAGTTTGAATTATCAGAAGAAAAAGATTTTAATTATTGAAGATAAAAAGATTACAAAACTTTTTAAACTGACAATTAATAGTATTAATGAGTTTATATTTGAAATAAGCGAGTTCGGTATTGAGATAAGGAATATAAATGGACATAAATGATTCTATAGAAGATAAGCATGTAAAGTACGAAGTGCAAAAGACACCTTTTGTAGAAGTAGAATCAGCACAAGGAAGCAATAAAATGTCAATAACTTTATATCAATTAAATGAATGGAATTAAATTACCTTATATAGACTTTATAGAAATAACCATGGATAACCAAGCACCAAGTAAGTAAATGTAAAAATATTCGAACAAATATATAATATGGAAATGATAAAAGTCAGTAAAAGAATTTTAAACAAAAGTTTAAACAATACTATATTATTAAAAGGCTGAAATATATTTATTATTATTTTATAAATTAAAATGAAATCGTTTGAGAATAAATTCATTAAATATATTATATTATTCTGCATTGTTTTCGAGCTTATATATTCGTTTTAAAGTAGAAAATTAACAGCAGGCACAAATAATAAGTCACAATTATCACGTGACATATTATCCACAAATAACTAGAAAGTTAATAATTAGTAAACTTTAGTTCTAGCTTCCTTTTAGTCCCATGCCTTTAATTTGCTTAACAATTTCGTCTGATCTCCGTGTTCAAAGAAATCTCCCAAGGCACAAGTTAGCGCACGATAATCATCTTCAGCATTATACAGACAATGTTTGTTTTGACGATAGGTTTGTTCTATACGGACTTGTCGGTATATCTGGCGATTGAGTATGATACAAGACCTGCGCAAAATTTGGCTAGCTCTCGTCTTCTATTTGATTCTGTCAATCGTATTAGCATATCTAGAACGATATGATGTATGTCTTGTAAAAGTCGTAGAAGCTAGCATTGATGTTTGGTATTTTCTTGTTCTGAGACTCTGTTACAAATCTATTAACCTCAACAAATACTTGAAGTCAGTCAAGGGGTTAATTGTTATTTCTTGTCCATAAACTACGTATAATTCTTCCACAAAATAACTTAAGTAGGAAGTACCTTTCCCCATTTTAAAAGTGTTTGTTGCTCACTAAAGTTAGCTCCGTTAGCCTACTAAGTATATCTTTATTAAACAAGAAGCAGAGGGAATTGGGAAGTTTGAACGTTGTGGACCAGGCTCTTTTTGATTTTAATTCCGGAATGCAGGCTATGGGGGTTTGCTGATCTTTCATACCCAGTCAACGCCAAGGATAGTATGCATGTTGTTTGGCTTTGAATAAGGAGTTAGAAGATTGCAAGAACGTATAGCCTGTAATATAAAATCCAAGTATTTCTTGACTGTTTTCTTTTGGATAAAGTAACACAGGTAATTTGGAGTTATCACAGACAGCTGATTATTTATGTAATACTTTGGTTAGTTTATCCAGAATAAATTTTGTAGAATGGTATGGTCGTTGTCTACACAAACTTTGATTTGGAAATAGCCTTTGATGTTAGGAACGATTCTTTGGTCGATACGTTGTTGGGCATTCCTACCCGGTCATTGCTCTGTCAATACTTGATTAGGTGACTATTAACAGCTATGTAGACGTGTAGAAGGAAATTTATTTTGTTCAAAATTTAACTTTTGTTTTGCATCGTGTATACGATATCTTTTATTTCCATAGTTAGTTAAATGTTTAAAGCACATTTTTACAATGAAGGGGAGCTAACAATATAATACCCATGAATTAATAATTAAAGGCGATGTTTAAAGATTTTAAAAATTCTGAATTATAAAAGAGTCGCAAAAGTTCTCATAATTTATTATCAATTCTAATAACTTATTTCGTGTTCAATGAATGATTAAAATGTTTATACTCGTTTAAAATGTTTTAATCAAGCAAGTTCGTCTATTTTCCAAAATATACCACAAACGGCCGAAATTCAAGAGACTTAAAAATCACAAGAAAAGTTTTCAGAATTTATAATAATATGTAGGTTAATCAAAAAATTTTGTTAAAAAACGAATTACTACAAATATTCGAATCACAATAACATTTTTACGAGCAATTTTAAATGCATAAAACATCATAAAACGGCGAAATTTAAACGCATAAATTGCATTTTTTTATGAGTCACGTATTTTGACACAACTTTTTTATTGAATATAATACCTTATTTCGTGTGTAAAACACGTTATTGATGTGTTTGCACGTGTTCATTGTGTTTTTAATCAAGTTTTGTAAATTATTTTTTTTTCGAAGGGGGGACCCTTGCGGCCCCCTTCTCAAAAAAATAAAATTTATAGATTTTTCACCCATTTTTCGAAAATAGACCCCACACCGACCGAAACGCAAATATGAGGGTTTTCGTAACATARCWWTGGTATAATTTGGAAGCCTATTAATAACTGTCCGTGTTCTATGATTTTTTCTTGCTCTTCCAAATTAGCTTTCAATCTGAATAGCTTAGAAAGTTTTCCTTGTTTTTTCTTTTTAGTATCTCCGAGTATTTCAGAGTTTGCCGCATTTAATTCTAAAGGTCTCCAGAAGGGAGAAAGATTGTTTTTATGCGTGTTTAACGCAATTGAAGCCATGTTCTCTTTGCAATAGCCTATAAGTATGTCCTTCCCATGTATGCTTGAATTATGCTTGTCCCAGCAGAAGATGTGTACGTTCGGACAGAGAGACCAATTAGCCGATTCTTTGTACTCAGAATTTGTGGAAGGTTTTTCAGCGCAAGGAAGGTCGACTACCATGGCAAATGTTGTGAACCAATCCGGATAAAGTGACTTGGAAATTATCGGAGATATCATTTGCTTCCCACCACATTTTATGACAATGTACGGATCGGACAATCCATTCGATTCGCAGGGTGGTAAGTTTCTTGCTTGATAAAGCAATACTCTTAACTGGTAGCTAGTAAACATAGGCTTTTCAATTTTGTTTTTATTCTTGCTTTTTCCATGTTCGTCTTCTTGGTGGTCTTCGTCCAGCTCTAAGTGCTCAAGGGGTATTGCTTCGTAGTATTTGACATTAAACTTCATAAGAGCTGCGGTTTTTCTTGTTTTACTGCTTTCTGTTTTAAAACAGTTCGAAGGCACCTCGAGTTCATAGTCGGCTTCCCACGCACCGTCTCCAACTTTTGCTGAAGCTTTTAAATCTTTTAAGTTAGAGAGAAATTCAAACAACAAAATAGGGCTTTTACCATTTAATGATTTGCTAAGTACGTATGCTCTGAATAGGACTTTTTCTTCTGCTCCAATATTATCTATTTCGAATTGTTCGGAAAACATTGGGTTCATTAAGTCATTGCTTATTCTTGTTCTTCTCTTTCTACTGCTATCGAAGCTGTCACTACCCACCTGTAGCTCAACATAAACTCCTTTGTATTGTGATTTTTCGTGTTTGTCCAGCAACTGGGATATGTTCTTTACATCAACAACAAGTGTCCCATCTTCGTCTCCATTTCTTATAGCATTTCCGGAATCTTTTGTATCATTGATATGTTTGTTGCTCAACGAAACAGTGTCTATCAAAACGGCTGGTTTTGTATTTGTAAAGCCCGCTCGAATGTTTATTAGTAAATCTCCTGGAAACTCCCATTTCTCTCTCTTGCAGAATCTATTGAATAAAAACCGGTGTGGAGTACAATCCCAACCTTTGGTGACTATATCACTTAACTTCTTTCTGATAAATCCCAAGGGACCTTTGCTATCGCTTATATACACAAAGACATCCGGACACTGTGCGAAGTCAACTGGCGCATCTATAGTCGAACTTAGTGTTTCATAAAACTGTACTTTCCCATTCACTCCTTTTATCTGTTTTGTGTTCAAATTCATAGAGCCGCAATTTATAGTAATAAAGTATCGCCCTGTGAAAACTTCTGTTACTTCATAAACGTCGCATGCAAAGGAATAGTTGATAAAGGGAGGCCTCAAGTTCTTGTCTATTGCTGTTACAGGTAAGACACCTGCACTAGAAAACTCATCTTGCATATAAGCATGGGCTAATATCCTTCCCATATACATTTCTCCTCCAAACCCCGCGATCTTTCCGTATAGATTAATCCACTTTGGTGATTTGAATGTCTCACCAAAATTTACGATACTTTTGCTATCTTTGTGCTCGTCTGGAGGGTACGCTAAAACTACTTTCGCTTTAGAATGTGATTTTCCTACTAATTTGTGCCTCCATAGTTCGAGGTTTATGTGTTTAGCCATAATAGGCTCCTGAACAGGTATTAGAAACTGTTGGTTTATAATTGTATCTTTTGCAGCCATTCTCTTTGTCTTTAATTTTGTACCTAAAAATTTTGTCTTTAAATAAAGCGATTTATCTGAAGTTGAAAGAGACGAACCTAAGTTCTTAATGTAATCAGAAGAGCTTTTTGCAAGTAAAGTTTTAGATAAAGATAGCGCTTTATCGCAATCTTTAAACTCTGAAATGTTGATTACCACAGTTTTGGGTGTTTTCTTTAATACATGGTGGCATCATAACTTCGCTTTCTTCGTTGTTCAGAAGCAGTTCGGGGTCTAAGAGGGATATGAAATCCGAATCCTCCGATTGCATACAAACTGAAAGTCTGACAAATCCCTGTATTCCTTTTCTTTTGAACGTAGGATCATAGATGGCTACCCACTTGTTGTTTATTAGTTTGTCTGGTTGGTAGTACACCATCGATAGGTCTAACATGAAGAGACCTATTAATCCCTGTTTTAAAATGGAACTATTGAATACCGAGATGTTTATTGATGACGCTTCAAATTCTTTCAGGGATAAATCAGTTTCAAATGTGAATAACTCGTCATAAACAGGGTTTAATGTTTTGTGTTTCGTTCGTGTTTTTCTTTTCTCGTCGGCCAGACTAATGATTACTCGAGGATCTGCACTATCGCTAAAAGAGATTCCATGTAAATCACGACATTCTAAAATATGAACTTGGATGGAATATTGGCCGGGTGTAAAAGATGTGGCTGATTCTAGGATTTCTTCTGAAGACGAATTGTCGAGGCTTTCATGCTCAGATAGTGTTGCTGTTTGCTTTGTAGTCTTTGAAAGCTTTCGATTGGGCTTTTTATCTTTTGTTATAGGTGTTTCCCCTTCAGAATTAGTATGGTGTTGGGCAATTTGATGATATGCCTTCTTCGTAAACTTTTTGATGTTTTTCATTTGTTACAAAATTAAAACTTAAAATTTTCGAAAACACAAATCTGCTTGTGAGTCACCTAAGAATGATTATTTGATTCAACAATTACGAATTATTGTAATAGAGTATGATAAGTAAATGATACTTGCTAAATATACAGGCTTACACTACGAACTCGAGGATGGGATAAGCAGATACCTTAACCCTCTCGCGACCAGGTTGTCAAAAAAGAACAACCATAATTTTCCATTAACGACCAAGTTGTACAATAATTTACAAGCATCGTACATGCGCCGCTAAACAGCGCGTATATTGATTTCTGTAAGGC
Source organism: Mikrocytos mackini (assembly GCA_030180075.1). Classification (NCBI taxonomy): domain Eukaryota; phylum Endomyxa; class Ascetosporea; order Mikrocytida; family Mikrocytiidae; genus Mikrocytos; species Mikrocytos mackini. The sequence continues at coordinate 996 of JASNJN010000249.1, read as the reverse complement.
GTATGATTCGGTGAGTCACAAAGCATTGATTCGAATGCTTGAAGTGACCACCCAATCCTCAATGAACAAACCCAATAGGTTAGTAGCCATTCTGCGGGCACTCATGCCCCTCTGGAGGACGTATATAACGAACTTCAAGGGGGAGAGTGAGCAGATAAACATTAAAAGCGGGATATTCCAGGGAGACAAAATGTCCCCAACCCTCTTTTGTGAGGCACTAACTGTGTTGAGAGCAAACCAAGACAACGCGATGAAAATATCAACGCTGGTCGATGAAGTCACTGTGGACAAAATATGTTACATGGATGACATCAAACKGTTTGACTCGKTACTACACCGACTAGGCCAAAAGGTTAGCGAAATACGCAAACTGGCTMAACTAGTCGGCTTGTTCATTAACAATGCMAAAAGCGGTATTGTTACGAACAAAACTGATGAAGAGAAAAACTCTACCCAGGGCGTTAGTGATTTCCCTATTGTGACTGCAACCCATGAGTACAAATACCTTGAGTTCAAGCAGCACTGGAACAACACAATGACTACCAAAGAGGCAGTGATGAAAGAGGTGAAGGCGAGAATTAAAAAAATCGTCTCCTCACCTCTGACTCTCATCAATGTGGGAAAACTCATGTTGGTGTATTCTGCCCCTCTGATCAGATTCGTAGGCCAATGTCTACGATTCACGTACACCGAACTGGAGGATCTTACCAGATTCGCTAGAGTCCAGGTCAAGAGGGCCAACAGGATCCCATGGAAGATCTCAAACGGGAGAGTCCTTGCCAGGCCAGAGGTAGGTGGTTTTGGATTGCCGAACTTCAAACACGAATACTGGCTAGAAACACTAGCAGTCGCCAAGTACCTTAAAGCGTGCAAATTGGACGAAGTGTCAAGTGAAGGCAATAGCCGTTTCATCAGGGGCAGGCGCGCTTAAAACATTGTGAGAGCCCAGGAGTGGTTAAGCAAGCGTCGACCAGAGATGAAGGCAACAAAGGTGGA
>JASNJN010000248.1:0-19319 GCA_030180075.1 Mikrocytos mackini | reverse complement strand
AAGCACTTAAACAATAAAATATTTTTAATTAAATTGGACCAAACCCCTAAAAATCGACTAAGAATGGAGTGATAAAGCCTTAAAATTGGCAAAACCTTCGTAGTTTACCGTATTTTAAATAATAAATGGAATTATTTGAATTGAGAATCCATTTAAATTCTATCAAATATTGTGAACACAAAATAAAATATTAAACTCATCTTATCTATCATTTAATATTGTTATTAATACGTGATCGGACTTATTTAGTGGTTTCAGATCTAATTATTCCTATTTTTAATAAAATAGTGATGGTGTATTTTCGCCTCATTYTYRGAAAATTATGGCTTCATTTTCGATATCTTCTAAAATTGTGGAAGATTGGTCAAAAATGGGGAAGATCGGTAAAAAATGTGGAAGATTAGTATTTAACCTAAAAGTAAAAGTAAAAATAAAAATTTAAAAATAAAAAAACGTCAGCATACAGTCTTTCTCGAAGAGTCACCTCTCCAATACTTGAATTGTCTCTTGGAAGCTTAACTTCTGTGATCTGACGAGAACAGGTGTGACCTTCCAGATATGGCCGACAAGTTTATCTGGGACTCGAACCCGGTTGTTTCCGAAGTGAAGTGTTGTTTTCCACTTGTGTTTTGTGATGTTTCTCTAGTTCTTGTTTTATAGTACTGGTGTTTCATATCGGGTTGTGTTTGTTTGACTTTATACTTTTGAAATTTATTATGTTTATCCAGATTAGGGCTATTAGAATTATTTGCAAGAATTTTTGAAATTAGAAAAACTTTATTCTCTTGAAAATTTAATGAGACTGTCTACTAAACTAAAGCCAACAGAGTACAATCTTGCTTTACACCCGGACTATAAGACTTTAGACAATTATACAGGTTCGGTTGATATATCTTGTATCGCTACTGAGGATATTTCTGAATTTTTCTTACATGCTGACCGTAATAGTGTAACAATCAAGCGATTAACCATCGAGACTCCTACCGAAGAATGGAAGTTAGATCTAGACGCCGCAATATATGACGAGAACAACTTCATCTACAAATTTCCCTTTGATGATGGCCGCATGATCCCTAAAGGAAAAGTTTTGCTCCATTTTGACTTCAGCGGACAAATCAGAGCAGATATGACTGGCTTTTATAGTTCTACATATAATCCTCAAGAAAGCGACAAGGCTAAACATGTAAAGTTGTTGGAGAAATACCCTTTGATTGTCAACAAACTTGTCACCACACAATTCGAAGCTCTATACGCCCGGAGAGCCTTCCCATGCTTTGACGAACCTTCTTTCAAAGCTACGTTCAAAGTGTTAATTTCTATACCTCAGGAGCTAAGCCATGATGTTTCTATTCTATCAAACATGCCAATTGAGTCACAGACCGAAGTTCAGTACGATTCAGACAATAGGACCTTGGTTAAATTTGAGGGTTCGCCAAAGATGTCCACCTATCTTCTCGCATGGACAATAGGAATACTAGAAAAGAGTTCAGTCGAAACTAAGTCAAAAAATTATAAACAACGGACTGTATCAGTTTACACAGTTCCGGGGAGAATAGAGTCTGCTGCATTTTCATTGACGGTGGCAACCAAGTCACTAACATTCTTCGAAGACTTGTTCAACATAGATTTTCCCTTGCCAAAGTTAGACCTCATTGCCATCCCGGACTTCAACCACGGGGCGATGGAGAACTGGGGACTTATTACATTCAGAGAACTTTATATGCTAGTGGATACTCAAACTTCATTCTCACTAAGAAGGGATATCGCTGTGACGGTTGCACATGAAGTTGGACACATGTGGTTCGGGAATCTAGTCACTATGGCTTGGTGGGACGGTTTATGGCTCAACGAAGGGTTTGCGACATTTGTAATGAATGAGGCCGCTGCATTCGCACTAAAGAACGAAACAATAAGAGAGGACTTGTTAGCTGTGGAGTCTGTGCAAGCTTATAGAGATGATTCCCTTTCATTCAGTAAACCAATCGAACAGGAAATAAACAAGATAGAAGACATATCGCAGATGTTCGACTCTATCAGGTACGCAAAAGGCGGAACCGTTCTGCGAATGCTATCAGAATGGGCAGGTATGAAAGCGTTCGGAGCAGCCCTGAGTGTATACCTTACAAAATATGAATACGATAATGCAACTTCCACCCAGTTATTTGAAGTGTTGGAGCAAGAGTTAAAGTTACCAATTGTATCCATGATGAACTCGTTTGTCATGCAACCCGGGGTTCCACTCATAAAAGTAACAGTCAAACAGAATGGAATAGAACTACAACAAAGCAGATTTTTAAACGTGGAAACAGAAGACAACCAGATCTGGAAGCTGCCTATATTTATTAAAACAATAGGAAATGAAATAAATGAAGAAATAATCACTATGGGCAGCAAAACTATGCATCACAAAGTCGAAGATCTAACAATTTGTATAGCAAACAACAAAGAAAATGGATATTATGTCACACAATATAGCGATGAACTGTTAGAACGGATTGTTAAAGGAATAGAAAACATCGACTATGAATCAGTATTGAAAGTGTTTAGAGATTTGGTCTTATTAGTCAAGTACAGAAAGATCAAATTAAAAAGCGTGCTTGACTTTATAGAAAACTGTCTGGGAAATACGAAGCATCCCTTCATACTCTCTGAGATCATCAGCTTCGTGTTTTACTGGAAGCTATTTGATTCCGAAAAAGCAAAGACTTATCTTTCAAATTACCTATACAAAAACAAACATTGTAAAGCGGTTTTGGTTAAGTACCTTAATCTGACTAGCAAAGGGAACTATTCATTTACACCTCTTTATGACAACGCCGACAATAGAGCAGGAATCTCAAACAAAGATGAAGAGTTCCAAAAAATGTTTGAACAATCCACTCTTGAGGGTTTATCTTGTTGTGCAAAGAGTACTAATCAAAAGGAGGATTTGGAATCTATAATAAACAACCTTGAAAATAGCAAACAGGTTCCAAACAGTCTATTGAAAATAATTTACGACAACTATGTAATGAAAGATGTGGAAATATTATTCAAAATATATGAAAAGACGGAGATATCTGAAAAGAAAAGGATAGTTCTTCGGTCCCTCGGACTTTCAAAGACAGAGGACATAGAAAAGGTACTCGAATTCGTCAAATCTGACAAACTGAAGATGCAGGATAAATTCATTGTATTTTGTTCCTTGTTAACCAGGAACGACGACCGATCTCAAATAGCACAATTGATTCTGGAAGAGAAGAGTTATTTAAACAACTTATATAAAAGCTCTTCGCTGTTAGGAAGAATAGCCAGTTCATTCAGTGTATTTTACGGAGACGAAGATGTTGTTGTTTTAAAGGCTTTGTTTGGAGAGAACCCAAACATTGAGGCTGAGTACAACAGGGCATTGGAAAAGATCGAGAACAACAAATTGTTCTCCGAGTTCTATGAATCGGATAATTAATATAACTATTAAAATTAAATGTGGGTTAAAATAAAAGTCAGATTTATAAATACAATTTAAAATGTGAATAATATGAATACTGTTGATATGTTTATGACAAAAAGTTTAATGAACATTTATCTAGTACTTCTTGCTTTTCTCAAGTCTATCTTTTCCTGCTTTCTCCGCGTCTTTATGGAGAATGGCCAAGACATCCCTGGCCTTCCTGTCTACGGGGCTCTGCAAAAAGTCCATCGTGGTGCTTTGCATTCTGTTTATGAATATATCAAGGCTCGAGCTTCTGATTTCGGATTCCACTGCTTCCATGAGTTGTCCGATATTGACAATGTGGTCGCGCTGTGGCTTGTTCTTATCAACACTCATACTCGATGTCCTTTCCAGTGTGTTATATCCGTTAACCTTGAATTTCTCTTTCTTGTGTGTGTTGTTTTCTACGTTCAGGTCAGTATCCATCGTTATGTACACCGTGCAGAAACATCGGTAGTTGTATTTGGTGTCGCTCTCTTTAGTTACTGAAACAACGTTTATTGAATTCCAAATTCCGGAGGTGGGAAAGTCGCTTTCTACATGCAAGTCCTTCATCACTCTCTTCTCCTTAATCAGGTTTTTTATCACCAACGCACAAGCAAACGATTTTTCTTCAAGATCCCATGCGTACGCAGAGGAAATAGCGTCACCTCCGTAGTAGTATTCCTTGTATACTTTCAATAGAGAATTCATATCCTTCTCCAACGCGCGCAGTTTGTCTGATGGGTAAAAATCGCTATCTTCAATGGGTGGGCTATATTTGTTCGTATATGGGGACCTGTGTGATTGCCCGTCTCTGTTGTACTCACATTTAACGTATGGATTACCAATCTCGTCTGTGCCAGTCTCTAATGGCTTGTCTATTCTTTGAAGCAACTCATCCTCCATATCTGGGGCTATTGAAATAAGCGCTTTGATATTGCTATCGGGATTTTCCGGCGATACTCTCCTGACGATATTCAAGCAGGATTTGATCCTCTCTGTGTTATCCATCTCAGGTTTAAAAATAAAATTTTATTTTTCGCAGAACAAAAATGTTATTGGGGAATAAACAATGCCCTTGATTTAAATAATGAATCACGAAATGTTTGTCAATGTTCCTATATGTTTTAAAATGGAAAAGGTCACGCCTGTTCATATTAATGTGTTAAATTAACAAGTATGCGGCTGTATACTTGCAAATTCAGTTATAAATTCCAATTAAATTATAAAGTATACCAAATATATAAATATTTTAACCAAGGAGGATTTTTAAATCATAACCCCCGTAGAATTAAACAGATGGTCACTGAATATCCGCGGTATTAATTTAATTATGGGCATTGTCATTCACCAGAGGCGTTTCTTCGTGTAGAGGTCCCTTCAGGGCATCTTCATTTTTATCCATGAGAAATAACCCCAGTACTTCAAGTGGTTTTTCTTTTTTCTCTATAATGGAATTATACAATCCATTCATTAATGCCGGTATAATTTCCTTTTCAAAATAGGTATTTGGCTGCTCTTTTGTCTCCGAACTATCATCCAATTCCTTAGTACATGTGTTTTGTTCTAATTTGGCCATTTCTTCGAAATGGGATCTGTAGTGTTCAACTATTGTATCTCTGTCACTGGAATTTCCCATCACATTATTTACGTGATACCTGATAAAACTGATCCCTAGCCATTTCAATGGTTCTCTTGGTCTTTTCTCTTCAAGCTCTTGCAGCAACAATTCCAAGGCGTCTATAATGGATGATTTTGTGAAATACTCTCTTATATCCTTCTCGGTGAAGTCATTTGGCATAGAATTGGGCTGTGTAGCTTCTTCTGACATTTGAAAATTTTAATTTTCTTTATATAGCTCTACATCGCTACAGACCAAACAAACGGTTCAATAACCATTATATCTAGTTATTGTTTATTTGGGCATTTTGTGTTAACTAACTAATCATAACCATTTCAGGTCAACTGAATTAACGAATTTATGGAATACAAACATTCTTTTCGACTACAACTACCCAAACCAAAAACTCGTGAATCCACCAAGGGGGAACTATTTAACACCAATTTACTTCAACCCATCGATGTTAAAAAGATCAGGATAACCTCATTTCATAAATTTCTATTCCAAGTTCCAAAAAAATCACTTTCATTGACAAAATTGACAGAGCCAAACCTGTTAATCAAACTGCCATCTAACCCAGAATGTGCATACAAATTTATGTCAATACCAACGATCCTCCCCAAGAAAAGGAATACATTATTTACACCAAAATACATCAATAACATCAAAAATGAAATATTATCCTATAGCAAAACAACTCTCGAACACCATGATCATTTTATACATCCCTTCCAACATCCGAAACATCATATAAAACAGGTCTATCGAATTCGTGCTATACCAAAGCTTATAAAAAGAAAACGCCTTATTTCTTTCGAGCCCAAATTAATAAGGCCAGACACCTATCCATTTCTTCATCGTTTAATAGACAAGCCCACAACTATCAAAGAAGACAGCTTCTTAATAAACGAACAACACCTCAAAAGAACATTTAACTATACCAAACCACAATTCAATATTTCTACAATTCATTTGAATATAAACCTGTTCAAACTAAAATTTGTTAGTACTTTGAGAAGTGTGGTGTATCTAAACAAAGATATCAAACAATACTTTGGATGGTTAAGGAAACCTGTGTATGTTGGTAGATCAGTTCCCAAAATAGAAATGACAAACCAATGCAGGCCGGGATTGAGAATGCGCATTTTTAAATGTCTTTTTAAACCCTTATTCAACATACCTCAACACAAAGAACTAGGCACTTATAGTTGGAATTTAAAGGTATTTAATAGTACGCCTATACCCTGCATAGACTTCGGGTCAATATTTGAAGTGATAGAAAATCAAAGAAATGAGTTCTTTGTAAGCAACGATGACACAGGAACTATTCGTTTTATAACTGGCAGTCAGATTGAAACAGATTGCTACCACGTACTTATAGGAGAACTTTCAAATATTCGTACAATAAATGCAGAAATAAAAGAAAAAGGGAACAAATTCTGGATTGGTGTCCAGGATATTTGCACATTCTTGGATACGTTTCTAACTACTTGTATTAGGGCTATTATTTATAGGGGTTTAATTACTCTGTTCGCTATCTCAACTTCATTCCGTCCTTTTATGGCTAAACTACAACACCTACTCAAGGCGGTTAATAAGAAAAACAAATTACCCGAAATAAAAGATCTTCTATCCATAGTAAAAAACACGAACTTTATAAGGAAAGTGATTAGTATGACATTTAACACCTCGTTATTAGATAGGCAAACTTTGTTTCCAGAAGAGATTAATTACTTAAAAGAACACGATTCCCATTTATTGTATGTACCATTTGCTCAAGAAACTAAACCTATATCAATCGAACAACTTATAACCATAAATAGGAAGATTGCCGAGGGAACAGGGAAATCAGTTCGTTTATTTATGAAAAGGCGAAACACAGAGTGTGGATTAGAAGGTATTCCAATATTTAGCGAATACAAGGAAAGGGGAATAATCGTCGGAGTCGGGGAAGACTTGGACCAGTGTGTACTTGTTGTCAATACACAAATAATAGTGAACAACAAAGCTTTAATTGAAACATTGGCATCATATATAATAAAAGAATCAATAAAATACACACATATTTTAGTTGTGTTTGTACTTGAGAATACAACAGAAACAATAATAGAGACCATTGTTGGCTGCAAAGAGTTTTTTCTACTCACTGGATTAGGGTTGTCATGCACGGTTGCTTTTGATATGGTTTTAGACTGTGATGTATATGAAAAGGAAGAACCTGAAAACAATCAAAAGGAAAGATTTTACAATGCTACAGGTTTATTTAATAAAGAACAAATTTCCTTCTTAACAAACCGATTATCAACCCAGAAAATGTTTGAAACAACTATGGAAGATCATTCCCCGCAACTTGAAGGATATAAGATCACGAATGAACAACTTCAGTTATTTAAGTATCTGATTACGAAAGAAATAAAACAGTAATAAGCATTTTATTGAGGGAAACAGATATTTAAATTAATATATCCAGCATAATTCTATGATAAATAATAAAAATAAAATATTTGAATTTTATTTGAAAAATAGCCGACGTATTAACATTTAAATAGGCGTCTTATTAAAAATGTAATATTTGTTTAACCTCTTTTAATAGACTTCCGTTAAATCGTTAAATTTGTTAATGAGTAAATATTAATAATTTATAAATAACTAAGAATCATTTTGTTAGCTTCTTTTGAAGAGTTTTGTTATTGTCGGCATAAACGAAAAATTCTGTGACAATATAATATGCCAACGCACATCCCACAACCATTCCGGATAGAATATCCTCAATATGATGCCTCCCTGAAATTTCCCTTGAAAGGCAGACTATCACTGCCCATGTTATGAGTACTAAATAGGCCGCAACTAGCAGTTTTTTCTTGAATAGTCTCTTCATCAGGAAAACGAATGAAAAAGTTGCGTAAACGATACCGGCCGAATGCCCCGAGAAGAAAGATTGGTTGAACCCATCGGAAATGCCTTTACATTCGCTCAATACCGTCTTTACAGCCTCCTCTTTTATAATGTGAAATTTTTCAAATTTTTGAAGATTTTCAGAACACTCGCTAAAAGAATCTGGACGTAGTTTTCGAATCATCCGTTTACTTGTGTTGATAAACAATATCAGAAAACACAGCCCCATGAATATATATCCCAAGTAGACGAGTGCTAGTTTCACGTTCCCCGATTTCCCATACAAAGCGAAAGAAGACAGTCCTAAAACCAGGAGACAATTAATCCAGAGTATCTTTCCTGATATATTGAATGTATGCTTAGGACTGGACACATATCTATAGAGAGAAGAAAATATCACTGGCCTAAAATCTTCTGCATTCTCTTTGTTTATTAACAGTCCTATTAAAAGAGGGATCAGAAATAATATAGAATCGAGAACAATTCGGAAGTATACTTTTTTCATTTTGAATATTTATGAGACTTAAACAGAAGTTTTATGACGAATTTGAATATATTACGTCATTATGTTGTAAGATACAGAACAAGATTTAAAGAATTTGATAGAAAAGATAAAGGAAAGGACTGAAATAAGGTGTGTTTCAAGCAACAGATATCTATTTAAATTATCAACATACTCCATTTCCTCCATTTAATTTAATGGAAATAGCCAACTTTCTTTAGTTATTTATACTGAGAGTGTATTGATACATTGCTGTAATTTCTATCAAAATGATTTACATTCATTCATATATTTAATAAAAGAGTGTTTACAAATAAATTTAAACAGTATTTTATAATATTTCCCTTTTCATATCAATAAAACCCTTTATTCTCGTATATTTTATATTCTATATTTAATATGAATTAATTTGCAGACGTTATTTAATTAGCTCAGTTCCTTGGCTTCTCTTTCTTCCCTAAATAAAGTGCCTTCAAACTTACACCCTCAACTTTCACAACTCTGTACTTCAATCCGGGGATATCTCCTTTTGAAGATCCTCTTTTACCGATACCTTCTAACGTCACTGTGTCATTTTCTTCAATGAAGTTTAGCCCTCCGTCGAGAGGTACAAATGCCTTTATCTTCTTGTTGTTCTTTATCAGTTGGACAGTCACTGCTTTACGACATGCAGAGTTGGGCTGTTTGGCTTCTACCGATGTGCGTTCAACGACAACCCCACTGGCCATCGGAGCCCCTTTGAAAATGTTCTTGCTGATTTTTAATCTTCTTTTATAAGTACTGTCACTCCATTTGAACTTCTGTCGGTCTTTCCTCATTTTTCTAGCTGAAAGCAGCCCTCTGGTTTTGTGATTTCCCATGTAAGGTTATTTGTAAATTTTAATTTTTGAAAAATAAATGCTGCCAAGTATTTTTCCGATCGTTATTATTGGGGTAGGCAGCGATATTGGCTCTCTATTGATAATTCAAATATGCCCATTTGTTTCATTTTGTCTAAAACAATATTGGTGTTTATTTTGCGGTTGCGGAATTATTATGAGCCGAAGCGATGTTTATCTACTTTATGTGTTTAAATAAGTGCACTGTGTCATTTGGTCGAGATATAGTAATTTTGTCAAAATTTCAATTTTTCTATGACTGTGAACAGTTTTGAAGATATACAGAATCATCCATCGTTCACAACTAGTGACGAAATCATCAATTCCAAACAACAGATACTTGCCCATCTTGATGAGCTGTCTATGTTCGTGGATAAGAATTTCTATGAACCTTTCACTTCTAGGAGACAACGAGGGTCTTCGGTGCCAAACAAGTACAGGAACAAGAAGATAATTGAACGAATGAAGACGTTCCTGTTATTTAAAGAAGCCGCTAAGGCTATGCGATACAACGAGCACAACCCCTTGAACAACATATCCACCATATCCTGCATATTGCACAACCCTTTCTACAAGTTATCCGGCTTCAAAACGTCCGTCCCCGAAATAGTAGCTAAGTACATTAGAGACGGCTCTAAGGAGAGTAGTTTCGGTTTCCTGGAAAAGGAGTGGTCAATGAAAGACTTGTTGAAATTTGAGTCTGCCTTCCTAATGTTCGAAAAGCAGTTTAAAAAGATACACCATAACATTAACCATTACACTTTTGACGAAAGCGAAAAGAAAAGCCTCGGGGACGTGATGGGCGTATACTTCAGATATAAAGGGACCGAAAGCTACAAAGGCTGGAAGGAGGAGAGAAAGTATTTCTCCGATGAAGCGAACAAAAAAGATAACTGCAACCCTGTATTCTATAAAATAATGAAAAGGGGAAACGACTTATTCGGAAATTAAGTATTTAATTATTAGAAGGAGTCTTCGCTTCCACTGAAGAAGTCATCAAACCTATCTATATCGTCGAGTTCTAGTTCCTCGTCGTTACCTTCAAAGCCATCATCACATTCATTTGCTGAGCTTTTTTTCAGAGCATAATTTTCCTTGTCTTCCTGTATCATCCGGTTCACCTCCTCCATGCTCGCTTCGATGTCTCCAACTAACACCTTCAAGTCACAGGGGCTTCTTTCTTTTATAATCGCGAACTTCTTATCTTTCGACAGATTTAACTTAGTATCGGCTTTAATCAACTTTTTAAGAGCTTGGGCACTCAGGCCTAGAATGCCGCCGAGTTTGGTGACGCCTATGCTCGTATAGAAGTTTGACAACACATTCAGTTTAATCTCTATGCTCCTTGCATCGACAACTTCGATCAAACGTTCTGTATAAACAGCGAACTCGGGCTCAGTGTGAACAAGTTCGACACTGGTCTTCAAAGCGGCCTTTTCTTTTTCGGACCTTTCTCCAAATAGATACTCCATCAACAATTCCGTCACACTTGTGTGTGCAACTCCCTTTAAGTCCCCTGTTATGAAAGAGAAATACGAATCCAGGGAAAGAAGTATGTTTGCGAACGAATGTTGCTTCTTGATTGTTTGGTTTAACTTCATACCTAGCCTCTCTAATTTTCTCGAGCATTCGTAAGCCGAGAGCTTTTGATTGAGAAAGTTATAAATTATAACCCGCAATTCGTAGGCGAACGTTAGTTCTGGAGAGATCTTAACCAAAGTTTTTATATTGCTCGTTAAACTTACTAAGTTTACCTCCTCTTGTGTTACAGCCGCTATGTCTATTATGCTTATGATACATAATATGGCTAAGTCTTTCAGGTCTAAATGAATAGCTCTCCAATAGATGTTTATGAGAACGGGGATGTCATGCAGCGATATCGCTATTTGTCAAGTCTAAACAACTTGCCAAGTCCTTATGATCAAGAATGTATTCTGTGGATAGTTTTGAGGTGGGATTCGAAGTTGCCATAATGTATGAAAATAGTTTTGAAATTTTTGAAAATGACAAAGTCACAAAATGAAGAGAAAGACAGCTCAACACAACATATAGACGAAGAAACCACACCTTCAAATGATACTACACCTCCAGTCCCATCGAGTGAATTAGAGACACAAGTACCCAGCCAGCTTTCCAACACGACAAATATCCAGACAGATTTGATGTTAGAAAATACTGGCAATGGAAGTAACCTTAAACAAGACGAAATAGATGAATATGACAACAATATAGAAGATGGTCAGGATTCTCCATGTTCTTCTATGGAATCCACTTCTGAATATTCAGATCCTCTTAATTCTTCAGACAACGAAGTTGATATACATCGAAACATGAGGTATTGATTAAATTTCGTATGGCAACAAAACAAAGACTATGTTATCAATGATGTTACTCTAGGTTACACTCTCATAAAGCACATCGATAATAACATTAAAAGCCTTACTATAAACGATTTCCCAGGCAGTGGGAAGACATCTTTCTGTAGTTTATTAGAGGAAATGGGAAAAGACAGTCCAATCGAGTTTGTTTCAGAACTGATCAACCAGGACAAAGAACTTAAAGAGAAAATATTGAACCTTATGAGCACGATTTTAATATTTAAAGTCGACTGCAAAAACCTTTTATCATTGGCCATCGATGAAGCTATATCCAGCACAAACAAAAGCCTTGAAGATCATTTTATTCATCACTTAATTGCGCAAACTATTTACATGCTCAGAAAAAGAACCAAGTTACCCAAATATGTAGAAGATCAGCTTCGTACATTTTATTCCCAGAGTTATAACCAACTTAGAAATAATGGACAACATTATTCTGATCAAGTTTCAATACATATCAAATTGATGAAATTAATAATGAACATTATTAATGATGGGACGATTACTAAGTTACAAGTTGATCACAATTCCGAGGGTGTTAAGAAAAAACCCAAGATGTCGACAAACAAAATAAAAAGAATTATTATTATTATAGATGAAGCTAATATATTCGAATCACAACGGATTACATCTAAATTCATGGGAAGAAATAAAGAATGTTCAAACTTTTTTGTAACACTTTTTGATAAAGCTATGATGTCCGATCCCGATAGAATAAAAGGAAGAGCAATTAATTTCGTATTCGCATCAGTAGTTCCCATCTATAAAAACAAGACTAGTAGAGGCGATGTTTGGGAGATAGGCTCGTTCAAACACGTATTAAAACAAGTAAATTATGTTTCTTTCGGAGAACTCAAACTTGAGAAGTTTAGAGAAATGGCAATGTCTTCAGGAGAAAATAATAATACAAGACGACTTTACGAATTGTATACGAAGTGTAAAACCACTAAACTCGCTATCGAAGAATATCTTTCTACGGATATGGAACCTAATTTTATGAGTGTAATTAAAGAACACTGGGTTAATATCTTCCCCGATAGGCTATATACTAACGGTAATATACCAAATGATGATGATATACTCAAGAATCTATATTTCTTTTTCATGACAATATTCGGACAGCCTCTGTACAAGTTTAAAAACAAATTAACTGTAGCTATGTTCATTCTTAAAAGAAATGCAAGAATCAACAAAGGATATTTAAAGTTTTCAGGGAAAGATAAACATGAAGATGGTAAAGTTAAACGCAATATTCCTGACACCAAATTAAACTGCGACATGATGATGAATCTTATTGCCGAGGATAGCGGAAAAAATAAAATAAATGAGGATTGTGTGGGATTGGGGTCAGAAGACATTCACTTGAGGGAATTTTTAAAATGCTTTATTACATTTAAGGAAAGACATAGCATTGATGGTTTCCCACACCATGTTACTACCAAAACACTTGGGCTTCTTAACCAAGGAAGAGATAGAGTCCCCCATGATTACTATCACCAAACACTATATTTAGGTTGTCATTTAGGTTTGGTAAAACTCCGCTTAAACTTATCAAAGAACCAAGATGGAGATGAAATAAAACAATACTATTTTACTTGGATGACAAATATTATTCAGAAACGGATTATGAAACAATACGAAGAATATAAACGAAGAGTTTCAACCATATACGAATATACATACGAAGATAAAGATAAACTTTTGTTCGCAATAGACAATTTTGCATTCTTTAAATCAAAAGTAATGAGAGAAGTCATTAAAAGAACCGAGATACATTTTATGAACATAGAGATAGATGATTGTGATGAAGGGGATGTTCGAGATAAAATGAAAGAAAAACTTAAAGAGGTAATAAAAGAAAAAGTCAAGAGCATCTGCAATTATCATGATGAAGAGGGACTAGATGATTTTATCAATATTACACATGAGTGTCCAATGAATAAACGGTACCCTGAAGCACAAACTCGTAAAACAGCTAAGCTAGATCTAAATGTTATTTTGCGAATGGGGAACGATTCAGGAAGTCGACTTAGGGTTATATTCGAACTCAATAAAGATGTTGGGAAGATATATAACCATAGTATAATGAAGGAGGTTAAAAAAACTATAATACTTTGGATTTTTTGGATAATGAATCTAATCTTATATATGTATCAGCATCGATGAATTGGCCGGGAATTGCTGGGAATACTAAAAAATATCCAACTATAAGTTGTCACATGAGCAAAGATATGAATTCAGAGTCAAACATAAATACTAGAGATCAAACTAAAACTAATGAAGAGGCATCAAATAACAATGAAACCCAAACTAATTATGATAATCAACAACAAGAAGTGGAACAAGGTGAAGTGAAAATAGAAGAACAATTAATAGATGAAGAAGGAGATGACACGGATTCTGACCCCGATTATACTGAAAAGGAACTACGAGTCTCAGTAAAACAAATCAAGATGGCGATATGACAAGACCTGCAACAAGAAGTTCTACAAAAAAGTAAATATAGACCATTTATAATACAAAATTAATATACAATGCTCACTCGGTTATGTCACATATTTTTCTAATCACTATGTGTTATATCACATTTTTGGCCTTAAAACGAGCTTTTTTAGTGTTTTCAAAATTTAATATTTTATAATATGCAACCAAATAAGTTTACAATAGAAAATATCGCGCGCGACATATGTTGTTTCTCAGCGAATTTAAACATATGTTTCGGGCTCAGTTTTTTGATTTGAAGTCTTGTTAAATTTTTTTCTTTTATAACTAGGGCAACTAAAAAATTGCGGTTTAAAAAGATAAAAATTGTCGTTAAAACCTGTTGTTTATTGCACATAAAATCCCGAATAATTGCTGTTATTGGGGTGATCCTCGGTTTAGTGGCCACATTTAAAAAAGAAACGGGGAGGTACACCCCCGCCTTACTCTTTTCCTTCGTAACATCCGTTGCGAATGTTACGAAGGAAAAGAGCTTGTTTCCAAAATCCAATTAACCCCAATCACGGGAATCGAACCTACCAGTTCCTCGTAACCAGTGGATGATCCTACGGCTAGATCACATTCGGACACAAGTAAAATATGTAAATATATAATCATTAAATAAATCAAATACGTTTTATTCACTCATTTGACATACATACAAGCTGTTTGCGCCAAATAAACTTACATTTTTTAAAAAACCATTGTAGGCAAAGCTTACCTTGGGAAACACCGGTCTCTTATAGCGCTTCGCTATGTTTGCCAAATAAATGAACAATAATGAATATGCCGTATGCATCTTACTTTACTCAATTTATATAGTCAATGGTATTTATTCTCTTATTTATAAACACTTTGTTTCTATTAAAACATGGCCACTAAAAACAGAATAAGCTAAATAATAGTTTTTTACCTACTTTAGTGGCCACAAATGTGGCCACTAAAGTGGGTATCACCCCTGTTATTGTCGATAAAATAAGCTGGTATTTCGACGAGCAAAGATTAATAAACTTGAATTTAATCTATTTTCTTGGGGTTTGAATGTATCGATCTTTAATAAACACTTGACTTTTAATATGAATCAATATATGCAATTTTATAATTAAAGTTTTTAAGTCCAGGGAAGTTTAATTGTTATATCAAGAAAATAGCTTTTTATATGAGGTTGAATAAACAATAATTGAATATGCAAAAATACAATTCTCCAAATATTAAAAAAATTTTTTGAAAATAAAATTTTTCCTTGGTGTACTCAAATACTGAATCTTGAAAATTTTGATAATTATTTGATTATAAACGATAGGTTAACACTTTTAATTTTCATAAAAAATCCATATTTACCTTTTAAAAAATATATWTTTGACCAAATAGAGTGTTGTTTTAAAGAAACGCCAGGGAGTACATTACTCTAACCCATTCAATATCCTGACATTTAGCAGTTCTAGACGACACATCAAGCGATATTTTGGAATTCTGCCAGCTAATTTCTCTCAAGACCAAATATAATGTCAACTTTAACCCCAAAATAACAGCACTTCGTAAGGGTCTGCCTCGAATTCTTAACAGCAATCGATGGCATTGTCACAAGAATCTCACTTTCAATTCATCGACTGAATTAAAACCCTCGAAGTCTAGATTTACTATGGTTTCCATCTGATAAAGGAAAACACACTCTTAGGAGTCTACTTTTGATTCGTAACGTTTTTAACTCGAACTACAAGGAACATACCAAGCCGTTCCGAAGAATAAACAACCACTAACATTTCAAAGCGAAGGGAAATGATTTAAAATTGAAGACACAAATAACTATATGGAAGAGGGGCCGTTGCATTCGTTATATGGTAGAACATCCTCTCTATTGTCTCCTTCGGCATCATTTTCTACCCAGGAATTTGGGGAAGCTTCCAGGCATCTGATCCACACAAGTTATTACAACACACAGAGGTATAGATATAATCTTGGACTGACGTTAATTCTACAACCTTTTTATGAAGGAATAAAATAAATGGTAGAAGAGATTGTCTAAAACAAAAGGTTTACATCAAAGAAGCTCTACCAAAACATGATTAGTATAACCACTGAAATTTTGATGCATAGGATTAGGATATGTAACCAATAAGTCAAGGAAATAACAAAAGTTCGAATATTTCTAATAGAGAACCCATTTGGTTGAAAGAAACGGTCTTAGTGGAAAATAACTTCTTTTACAGACGGGCCGAGAACCAAAAAGGATGATAAAAGGAAAGTTATATGTTTAAAAGTTTTATTATGATGGCGGTTTTTAATTAATAAAAATTTATTAAATTAAATATCTGAGAATACAAATAAATACTGTGTTTCATAAATTTATATTATATCCKKAWMAKKGGCAGTCTCGCTGAAAACATTGTGAGAGCCCAGGAATGGTTAATCAAGCGTCGACCAGAGATGAAGGTAACAAAGGTGGATATAGTGGGTCGTATCCAGCAAGAAGCGGAAAGAATTCAGCAACTCACTGGACGAAACGCATCCATGTTGCGTGTCGACGAAGAAAGAACACCAACCCCTTTTAAAGTGGAATGCAACAAAGCTCCCATCTGGCTTTAACAGAGGCAGAATGAGGGACTTTGTCAACCACCAGCTCACCCACATCTGGCTTAAACAACCAGGTCTATCTCGTAATGACGGCAAGAAAATCCTGCAGTTACAAGACGTAAAGGGAGACATCCGAACATAGGCAAAAGTCATAAACCGGGACCTCTCCAACCTATGTCGGAAGTGTCATTCCACATGGGAAACTGTCGGACATGTTTTGGGAGCATGTAAAAAAATTCCCTTTGCTCTCCTAAAGTCTCATCATGATGGAGTCGTTCTGCAAATAGCAAACGAAGTCATCAGAAGAAGAGGCTTGGGTGACAAACTCAAGCTATCAGATATGGGTAGGAGAATCGAGAAAAACTCGGGCTCCTTCCAACTGGTGCTAGACCAAAGGCTATGGGTTGAAGGTATGGAGGGCAAGCCATATTCTCTCCTTCCGGATATCATAGCAATAGACCATGCATCCAGGCGGGTAGAACTGCTAGAAGTAGCAGTCCCCGCCGAGGACTTGATTAAATCTCGGGAAGAAGAAAAATCCGGGAAATACCTGGATCTCATCCCTGTCCTTCGAAACCAGTGCCCTGGTTTCGAGGTGAAGGTGAGAGCCTTCATTATTGGACAACTCGGAGTAATTTCCAAACGCTCTACTCAAAGCCTTATACACTTTTTAAAGAGGGCCTGCAAACAGCAGGTAACCTCCTGGGCAAACAAACCCAAGCGGATCCGCACAATCAACCACCTCGTTGGGAAAATCCAAAACGTGGGGTTGAAAGGATCCTTGGTGATCTACAGCTGGCTGAGGGGGCCAGCTGAGATCGTATCATGCTGAAGTGGCATATGACGAAGATAGGAAATTTTATTCTATTAATTAATTAATTTCTTTATCTTCATAAAAATAAAGAAAAAATCCTAATAAAAAAATTTCGGAACAAAAAATTTTTTTGGATTTTTCTAAGGGGGTGCATCAGGTGGTTTTCAAAAAATGTCGGATCATAAAAACTCAAAATTTTGCATGAAATTTTTTTTGAAATTTATTTAGCAAATGTATTTTTGAGAGACCTACAAAAAGATACTTTCCAAAAATTTCATAGAATTTTCAATCAATTTAATATGAAAATTTTCGAAATTTAGGTTAAAATTCGCATTTTTTGAGTCCTCAAGATATCAAGTATTTTTTTGAAAATTTTCTCAAAATTGTTTTATCGTTAAGATTTCGCCCGTTAAAAGCTGTAAAAAAATTTTCAGAAAAATTGTTGTATAAAAATCATACATTTTCGTATGCGACTTTTTGAACCAAAATCAAAATTTTTGGTATAAAAAATTCGAAATTTTTTTTTGATAAAAATTTACATTTAAGCACTATACATACTAAATTAACATGCCACTTGAGTTATAAAATGATTTTTGGTGGATTTTCGAAATTTTTATCAAAAAAAAATTTCGAATTTTTTGTACCAAAAATTTTGATTTTGGCTCAAAAAGTCGCAAACGAAAATATTAGATTTTTATACAAAATTTTTTCTGAAAATTTTTTTACTGCTTTTAACGGGCGAAATCTTAACGATAAAACAATTTTGAGGGAAAATTTCGAAAAAATACTTGATATATGGATGACTCAAAAAAGGCGAATTTTAACCTAAATTTCGAAAATTTTCATATTAAATTGATTGAAAATTCTATGAAATTTTTGGAAAGTATCTTTTTGTAGATCTCTCAAAAATACATTTACTAAATAATTTTCAAAAAAAATTTCATGCAAAATTTTGAGTTTTTATGGTCCGACATTTTTTGAAAACCACCTGATGTACCCCCTTCGAAAAATCCAAAAAAAAATTTTTTTTCAAAAATTTTAATTAGAACATAAAAACGCTATTTTAGCAAAAAAATTTTTGATCCGAAATTTTTTTACAGCGCTCACTCGGTTATGTCACAGTTCCCGTTTTTGACGTGTTTTTGGCGATTTTTGTGATATAACGCATATAATGTGACTACAAAAATGTGTCTAAATTTGATATGCTATAATAATATATATTTTCTCTTGAATAATCAATGTTGATATAAATACAACAAATTCTAGATAATGTTCGCAAAATTGTTAACTAAAACAATCCCAATATCGAATATTTTTACAGCGAACGAGTAACATTTTTATGATACAGTCAACTCCGGATATAACAAAAAACTTCGTTATATCCGATCAAAAAATCCAGTTATGACTATTTAAGTGGTTTGTTAGGAAAAGTATTGATACCAACCAAGAAACTTGTCATACAAAATAGGAAATCACATTCGATTTTTTTGGCTTAAAAATTCAATATTTTACATTGGTTTGTTTATACAAGTATAATTTGCTATTTCGCCCACCATTTTATATTATAAATACGTATTCATAGTTTTGTATAAATATTTTGTAAAATAAAAAGTTAAATTTTCAAAATATAAATTTATGGTTTGTACAACATAGGGTGTACGAACATAAGCAAAAAACATTGTTATATTAAATAGTACGTTTTCAAAAATATCGATTTATTTA
>JASNJN010000247.1:0-11772 GCA_030180075.1 Mikrocytos mackini | reverse complement strand
CTAGGTTATATTTCCAGTATGCACTTAAATTTGAAAAGGGGTGTATTTTAATTTGAAAAAGGGTGTACTTAAATTTGAAAAGGGGTGTACCCTATTTTGAGAAAGGGTGTACCAGTTTTGAAAAAGGGTGTACTAATTTTGAAAAAGGGTGTACTTATTTTGAAAAAGGATGCACTTATTTTGAAAATGGGTGTAAAATTTTATAAAAACCTCTATAAAAAAGCCACAAAAATGGAAAGTTTTACAACTGATAAGATATGATTTAATTCTAAATCATAGAAGGGAAATTAAGTAATAATAATCGAATGTTATACAAAAAAATATTTTATATTCGGTATTTGGTTCATAAGTATTTTATTTTTGAATAAACTAACGTTAAAACTTTCATTTTAATCAAAAAATGTTCTTTATCTGACTTGATTTTAAATTTAACCAAACATACAGCGATTTCTCGCTTTACTTAACCTATTTGTCAGAAATTACATGGGTTGTTCGTTATTAAGCCTTGAAACTGAGGTAAATACGGTCAAAAAAGATAAAGCATTCTATTTTGGGCTAAATTTTAAGCAACATCATCCTGAATTTAGCATAGAATATCTGCTCAAACCTTGGATATTTATAATACCAAGAACCCCTACTCTGGTGTTTGTGTTGTTTTGCATTTTCAAAAGTTAAAAATTTCAAAATAAAACAACTATGGAGGACACCTCTTCACTCCAGATTACCTACCTTCTATTGATTCTTCTACCTGTGGTGATATTAAGTAGATTGATTAAGAACCAGACAAGAGTGAAATCAATAACCAAATTATCAACGAATAGCATTTCTCTTCTTCTTAGTTGTATAATAGGAGTAATAAAATACTTCACATCAAAAACTCTACTAAATCTATCTGCAGACGCGGTGTTCATATATCTTCTGCCCATAATCCTTGTTCAGTGCTCTCTTTTCATAAAGAAAGAACAGTTGATCAGGAAAATATTCAGTGTGCTTTGCTTCTCAATACTGGCGACTCTCGTTGCCTTTTTCATAGTCTTGGTAATCTCAAAGCTTTCACTCAGGCTAGTATTAACGACCACAACAATCGTAACAAAGACGAATCAGATAGACTATTTTGCTCCACAGGTAGCTTCAGCACTTTCAGCAATAGACCCTGTTGTTTTGTTTGGTATGCTTGAAACTTCTACCCAGGCAACCAAGAATGTGTTGGCAGAAGTAGTCTTCGGCGAAAGTCTGATCAATGACGTACTAGAAATTACAATCTTTAAGAACTTTTACAGTGAAACAGAATCGGTAGAAGATGCAATCAAAAACAATAAAGAGAGAAAAAGCGGACTGAGATTAGCGCTCTCTATTGGACTGGTTAGTTTTGGCAGTTTAGTTATTGGCCTTGGAATATCCATTCTCATTACGTACATACTTCGAGTTTATGAAGGACATTTCACATTAAAGACAGAAACACTCCTCATTGGCTTACAGTTTTACCTACCATATCTCATAGCCGACAGTCTGAATTGTTCGGGTATATTCTCTTTACTCATTAGTTCGATATTTAGCTCCTGCTATGCACTTCCTCTATTGAGCGACCCTACTGTATTCTTCATAAGGAACTTGTTCGATCTTTTAAGCGAAATAGTTGAGAACTTCATATTTGTCGCAATAGGAATCGAAGTAGGAGAAAGGGTGAACTATTTGTTTGACCTGAAGGTAATCGCGGCAACCATAAGTCTGCTAGCAGCATTCATAGTTGCTCGACTGATAGCCAGCTTCTTCATTGGGTTCCTTGCTAACTGTGTGTTTGGAAATGTATACTCTATAACAGACATGATATTCTTTAGCACGTGCATCGCTAGAGGCGTTGCATCACTAGGGATGGTTAAAAAGATGAGCGTGGATAAAGTTGATATGCACATGTATGTGTCACTTGTATTTGTAATATTCTTCAGTATAATCATCAACGAAATAGGGAATATCATCATGTCTAAAAGAACTCGCCGATCTAAGCAAAGGATAAGAAAAACAGTACACGAGGGCGTTATACTTGAAAAGATCATCAACTTTATTGACGACAAATGTATAAGAGATACCTTTGCAAGTAATTACAAGCGAGAAGAAACGGAAAATGATGAAACACAAACACCTGAAGAATCTATATGATTAGAACCAATAGAAATAATTAGGTTATTCTGAATATTTGAATTCGAGATAATTCGAAACTCAAATTCAAACGTTTTGTTTGTAATTGTTTTAAATAGTTAAATTCTAGAGTCTAAAAGACTTGTGTCGATCGTAAAACTACCACTCTGACTTTCGTATTCGTTCTCGTCTTGTTCGACATTCTTTGTCGAATCTGTGGAGGGTTGTCGGGGACAATATTCTTGGAATAACCTTTCTTTATGTTCTTTACCATATCATCAAGTGTCATATTTACTTTCGGTGTGTTGTACAGTACCATTCGTACAATTTTCGGATTTTTGATTGAAAAATAAGATAACGCAAAATTGAAGCTCTCGCCAAATGAGTTTGTTACAGATACATAAGAAACTAAAAACAAAATGCAATTACCAGGGATCGAACCTGGAGTCTTCCGGATCTGAACCGAACGTATTAACCATTCTACCATAATTGCTTGGTTTAGATTATTTTAAGTTAATTATACAATTACAAGCACGCAAAATGATCTCAAACCCTTTATTAAACACGCATATTATTTATTAATTTTAAATTTTGATTTTTGGACATTTTTGTTTAATGTAAAATTACAACTTTATTAATTGTCAATATTTAATAGTTAATTAGCCCACTTCTCACATGACTCTCACTGGCGACCCCATTGAACTCTTCATCACAACTCCTTGAATATTGCTCCACTTTTTCTTACACTTGTTTAGAACTTCAGTCATCACAGTGGTTGCATTGGTGGCAATATCTTCGTCGCTCATGGAAGCCTTTCCAATTGCGAACCCGATATTCAAAGGGGCTTTGGGTTTGATCTTCAGTACGATATTCACCTTTCTCTTGGCCTCTTCGACTTTGTTCGATATTTCCTCAGTCTTGATGATAGCCTGTGGGAACTTTCCTCTCACAGCCAAAGCCTGTCTAAGTGGCTTGGGTATCGTCTTTATCATTGCCACGGATGCCAGGAAGTAGTCGTATTTCTTGGCCAGTCTCTTGCAAGCTTTTTTGTCTGTCTTGATTGTGTCTAGTTCTTCCTTCTTTATAATGTGTAAACCTAGGTCAGTCCCTTTGGCAATGTCTTTCTGGCTGGCCAAAAAGCCGATTGAGAAGTTTTTGTCGTGGAATGGATGGTCTAACAATGCGGAAGTTTTGAACCCGGTTTCCTTGACCCTGTCTATGTTCTTGAAACAAACTTGTAATTCAACAGACTGGTCGAATTTTATTTCAGCTGGCACTTCTTTGTCGTCCTTGTTCTTCCTCATTCTTGGTGCTCTGCAATCCTTTGCGGCCTTCACGTAGTCGTCTCTTGTAAGTTCGCCCATTTATAAAATTTTATTTTTTGTAAAAGAACAACATAAACACAGAAAAGTAACACGAATGAAAACTAAGCAAGCGGATCTCAAAGGATTCATTCCCCTCAAGAAATCACTAGTCCAGAGTTTGATCGGAGACATTATGACCCTGTGCCAAGTAGAAAGAGAAGAAGCCGAGTCCATAATTGATCCAAACGCCACAATACAAACAGAAAAAGGTCCAAACAAAACTAACTTCATTGTACAAATCGACAAAGAAAATAGCAACAAGAACAGGATCCTCTACTTATACTATAGCGATAAAATAAAGTCAACCATTTCTCCGGCCTACATCCCTTATCTAAAGCTTCTACATAAATGTCCGAACCTATTAAAGAAGATTGTCATAGATAAAGGTGCAACTAAAGCCGTGAGTAACGGGGCCGATGTTATGATCCCTGGAATCCTTCTAGACAGTAGCGATGAGTGTGCACAAAATGAAGCTGTCGGAGTATACCGTGAAGGGCTCGAAGCGGCCGCTGCAGTTGGTTATTTATCGCTTAGCACTGAGTTAATGAAAAATTGCGAAACAGGGATAGGTGTAAATATTATTTTCAGGATGGGGGACAACTTCTGGTATTAATCTATCTAATAGACTTTATTCGAAGTGATAATGAAGTTTGAGTTAATTAAATTATTAAGAATGAAAGTCACAATATAGTATCGATTGTGATTTAATTCTTTGATTTCAATTCGGTAAATTATAAAACATAAACAGTGTTTGTTGATACATTGATAAATAAACCTAATTTCTGAATTTAATTATCTGGAATAAACAATGATATGAAAACTTCAAATACTGCATGATTCACGTTACAAAATTCGTTCCTATATCTAGTGCTATTAATCAAAAAAATATTTTCCCAAAATTTTTTAGAACAGCTAAGATCTTCTTGTTTTAATTAACCACGACTGTTCTACAAATGCCGTTTCTATATCGACTACTTCGGTATCGCTGGAAACTTCAAATATTTTCAGGAATGTGAAATAAAACCCCGAAACTGCGAATCTTTCGTACTCTTAAATATATGTTTATTGTTATGTGTTTTCTATGATGTTGAAATGAAAGCGATCCTGTGAAATCCACAAACATACTTTCTTTCGTCTTTTCAATAAAAAAGAAAATCGAAAATCAAATCAATCAATGAGACACTAAAATCGCTTGTCTTCTATTTGAGTAAGAAATCTTTCCCTTATAATGTTTTTGAATATTTTTTCCATTTCTCGCATGTTTAATAATATCTTGTCGAGATGCATCTGTTGAAAGACGGATTTATGGTTGTTAAAGTTGAACTCTACTCTATCTTCACAACAGGTAATTAAAATTAGCTCCGAAGTTTGAAACGATGCATAAACAACGTATAATATGTCAAGAAAGAATGTATTGTCTTGATATAGTTTTTGAATGTTGATAATTTGTCGATTTGTTTATAACTTTTATTAGTTACTATTTCTTTAGAAATCTGTTTGTGAAGTATTGTAATGTCCTCGTAACTCCGGGGTAATTCGTGGCTATTCTCTTATGCAAAAGCTATTGATAGTTCTGGATAGTTTCCATTGTTATTGTTGTAATGCTTCTCTTTCAGGCAACCTATTGTCTCTTTTATTTCATCTATATTATATTTTATTTTCTTTATAGACGTTTGCAAAACTATTCGTACGATATTGCAAAACTTTCGTACGATATTGCAAAACTTTCGTACGATATTGCAAAACTGTTCGTACGATATTGCAAAACTATTCGTACGAAAAATCGAAGAAATTTTATTGTGAATAAATTTTTTAATGTTATTTTTATTTTTAAAAAAATAGTTGCGAGTGGTGTTTTAAAGTTTATTGATAAAAATATGGGCATACTTTTCGAAGATAGACATGTAGTATTATTAGTTTCATATTCTGTAGGATTTTATATACAATATTTATTTTCAAATTTTAGTATATAAGGGGAATATTATATATTTTAATTAAAAATGGTCAATCCAACCGAAAATATACAACCGCCAACGAGGCAAAGTAACCAGCATGTGGCTAGTGATTCCGATAGCGTTACCGTAAACTCACCCGTGGCATCGGAACCTACCACAGGGCCAGCACCCAATGCTCGACAACATCGGACTTATCGCAAGGTTCGGCCCCGCGAGCACGAACAAATGCTCGAATTGCGTAACGCGGGAGAGTCTTGTGGTCAGATAGCCAGACGCCTGAGGAAATCTAAGAGTACCGTTGCAAGCGCCATGACTCGCAGTAGCCCAAGTGGCTTTAACGCGCAAGAAAGTATAGCACCGCAAACCAACACAGCTGCTCTTGGAACCAAAGGGGATGGTATATCGAGGCCGACAACAGGCATCGCGCAGGAGATCCTGCAGATACCTGGTAGGAGAACTGTGATCACGGCTGAAATAGGAAGGGAAATAGTGCGCTTGGCGGAAGAGGAGAATACAATAATACTGACCGAGATCAGGAGCCACGTACTCGCTCGGTTCGAGAAGAGTATACATGTGAGCACCATCTCGCGTTACCTGAACAAACAGAAGCTTACGGTAAAAAGGACCCAGATAATACCGGCAGAAAGGAACTCGGAGCGGACAAAGGAACTGAGGGTTGAGTACGCCCGCGACTTGGGGCGTATAACCCGAACGCGACCAGGCACCCAATTGATATACCTGGATGAATCAGGATTTAACCTGCATTTGACGAGCACTCATATTCGTTTTCCCCCAACATGGTCGTTTTCCCCGAAATATGTCGAAAAACCCCCAAAAATTTTTTTAAAAAATCTTTTTTACAATAAAATAACAACTTTTGAAAAAAAATTTTTTGCATTTTCAAAGGGTACCCTTGGTAATAGCCGTAAAAAGTTAGTGACCAAAAATATGGAATTTTTTTAGCATGTTTATTTTTCAGAGATGTATCGATAGAAATTCTAAGGAAATTTGGGGGCATTCTCAGAAGGGTTAAACAGGACACACAAAAATTAGACTCAAAAAGCCCATTTTTTGTCACAGCCGATTAACAAAATTTTTTAAATTATTTTTTATGAAAAATGATTATTCTTCGAGATTTTGGCGATTTAGCATCATAAAAGAATTTTCATGAAAATTTTTTAAAATATTTATATAAATTTCAGTGTCGACTTTTGGTTCAAAATCAGAAATTTCAATAAAAAATGAGAAATTTTTTTTGATAAAAATTATTCTTAAAACAACCGTTAAAGGTCTTCTTTACTCGAAAACAATATTTATAGACCATTTTGGTGATTCTTTGAGAAAATTTTCTTGAAATTTTTTATCATTTTTTATTGAAATTTCTGATTTTGAACCAAAAGTCGACATTGAAATTTATATAAAAATTTTAAAAAATTTTCATGAAAATTCTTTTATGATGCTAAATCGCCAAAATCTCGAAGAATAATCATTTTTCATAAAAAATAATTAAAAAATTTTTGTTAATCGGCTGTGACAAAAAATGGGCTTTTTGAGTCTAATTTTTGTGTGTCCTGTTTAACCCTTCTGAGAATCCCCCCAAATTTCCTTAGAATTTCTATCAATACATCTCTGAAAAATAAACATGCTAAAAAAAATTTGAAAATTTTTATTTAAAAAATTCCATATTTTTGGTCACTAACTTTTTACGGCTATTACCAAGGGTACCCCTTTGAAAATGCAAAAAAATTTTTGGGGGAATTCGTCACTTTTTGGGGGAAAACGAATTTCAGCCCACAAACGTGTTTAAAACCATAAATAGGGCTAAATGACCAATAGAAAAGTTTGTCAAAAGTAACTCAGGATTAACTGGGATATAAACATATACAATGGAAACTTGGTTATGGAAACCTCTCGGGGATTTCCATAAAACCCGAAATTTAGTTGACATTACGTCTATTGACAATAAAAAACTTCTGATTTTAAAGAGATGTTACTATAGTGCGTGTAGAGTAATATAAACATGCTATAAATGGGWATRKAAWMTGTAATAATTCGAAACAATTTAATTTAGAGTTTATATACCCATTTATAGCATGTTTATATTACTCTACACGCACTATAGTAACATCTCTTTAAAATCAGAAGTTTTTTATTGTCAATAGACGTAATGTCAACTAAATTTCGGGTTTTATGGAAATCCCCGAGAGGTTTCCATAACCAAGTTTCCATTGTATATGTTTATATCCCAGTTAATCCTGAGTTACTTTTGACAAACTTTTCTATTGGTCATTTAGCCCTATTTATGGTTTTAAACACGTTTGTGGGCTGAAATTCGTTTTCCCCCAAAAAGTGACGAATTCCCCCAAAAATTTTTTTGCATTTTCAAAGGGGTACCCTTGGTAATAGCCGTAAAAAGTTAGTGACCAAAAATATGGAATTTTTTAAATAAAAATTTTCAAATTTTTTTTAGCATGTTTATTTTTCAGAGATGTATCGATAGAAATTCTAAGGAAATTTGGGGGCATTCTCAGAAGGGTTAAACAGGACACACAAAAATTAGACTCAAAAAGCCCATTTTTTGTCACAGCCGATTAACAAAATTTTTTAAATTATTTTTTATGAAAAATGATTATTCTTCGAGATTTTGGCGATTTAGCATCATAAAAGAATTTTCATGAAAATTTTTTAAAATTTTTATATAAATTTCAATGTCGACTTTTGGTTCAAAATCAGAAATTTCAATAAAAAATGATAAAAAATTTCAAGAAAATTTTCTCAAAGAATCACCAAAATGGTCTATAAATATTGTTTTCGAGTAAAGAAGACCTTTAACGGTTGTTTTAAGAATAATTTTTATCAAAAAAAATTTCTCATTTTTTATTGAAATTTCTGATTTTGAACCAAAAGTCGACACTGAAATTTATATAAATATTTTAAAAAATTTTCATGAAAATTCTTTTATGATGCTAAATGGCCAAAATCTCGAAGAATAATCATTTTTCATAAAAAATAATTAAAAAATTTTTGTTAATCGGCTGTGACAAAAAATGGGCTTTTTGAGTCTAATTTTTGTGTGTCCTGTTTAACCCTTCTGAGAATCCCCCCAAATTTCCTTAGAATTTCTATCAATACATCTCTGAAAAATAAACATGCTAAAAAAATTCCATATTTTTGGTCACTAACTTTTTACGGCTATTACCAAGGGTACCCTTTGAAAATGCAAAAAATTTTTTTTCAAAAGTTGTTATTTTATTGTAAAAAATATTTTTTAAAAAAATTTTTGGGGGTTTTTCGACATATTTCGGGGAAAACGACCATGTTGGGGGAAAACGAATATGAGTGCTCGTCAAATGCAGGTTAAATCCTGATTCATCCAGGTATATCAATTGGGTGCCTGGTCGCGTTCGGGTTATACGCCCCAAGTCGCGGGCGTACTCAACCCTCAGTTCCTTTGTCCGCTCCGAGTTCCTTTCTGCCGGTATTATCTGGGTCCTTTTTACCGTAAGCTTCTGTTTGTTCAGGTAACGCGAGATGGTGCTCACATGTATACTCTTCTCGAACCGAGCGAGTACGTGGCTCCTGATCTCGGTCAGTATTATTGTATTCTCCTCTTCCGCCAAGCGCACTATTTCCCTTCCTATTTCAGCCGTGATCACAGTTCTCCTACCAGGTATCTGCAGGATCTTCTGCGCGATGCCTGTTGTCGGYYTCGMYAAAATACAAACCGAAGAATTTAGGGGAATACATTGCTTGAATCAATTAGTAGAGTGTGGAAGCAAATTAATAGAGCGTGGAAATTAATTAATAGAATAAATAAATTAAATGTTTTAATATTAATTCGTATATTTATATTATATTTACAGTCAAACCTCGATAAAATTTACAAAAAACACCTATTTTCGACGATTTTCCGGAAATTATTTTTCGGAAAATGACTCAATAATCACCCGATTGTGCATAATTTATGTGAACTCGACTATATAAGTATCAATTAAGTGCTAAAATAGCATAGAAATTCATTTATCAAAATTTGGAAAATAATTTTTTTCGTAAGATTTACACTCGGATAAAATTTATTTTATCGAAAATATTCCAATGAAAAATCTTGATTCGATATTCCAGGTATAATATGGCTTTAAACATAAGTAGGGCAACTAAAAATTGCGGGTTAAAATGATAAAAATTGTAATTAAAACCTGTTGTTTATTGTACATAAAATCCCGAATAATTGCTGTCATTGTCGATAAAATTAGCTGGTATTTCGATGAGCAAAGATTAATAAACCTGAATTTAATCTATTTTCTTGGGGTTTGAATGTATCGATCTTTAATAAACACTTGACTTTTAATATGAATCAATATATGCAATTTTATAATTAAAGTTTTTAAGTCCAGGGAATTTTAATTTTTATATCAAGAAAATAGCTTTTTATGTGAGGTTGAATAAACAATAATTGAATATGCAAAAAATACAATTCTCCAAATATTAAAAAAAAATTTTTTGAAAATAAAATTTTTCATTGGTGTACTCAAATACTGAATCTTGAAAATTTTGATAATTATTTGATTATAAACGATAGGTTAACACTTTTAATTTTCATAAAACATCCATATTTACCTTAAAATATATATTTTGACCAAATAGAATGCTGTTTCAAAGAAACGCCAGGGAGTACACTACTCTAACCCGTTCAATATCCTGATATTTAGCAGTTCTAGAAGACACATCAAGCGATATTTTGGAATTCTGCCAGCTAATTTCTCTCAATACCAAATAAAATGTCAACTTTAACCGCAAAATAACAACACTTCGTAAGGATCTACCTCGAATTCTTCACAGCAATCGATGGCATTGTCACAAGAATCCCACTTTCAACTCACCGACTAAATTAAAACCCTCAAAGTCTAGATTTACTATGGTTTCCATCTGATGAAGGAAAGCACACTCTCAGGAGTCTACTTTTTATTCGTAACGTTTTTAACTCGAACTACAAGGAACATACCAAGAAGTTCCGATGAATAAATAACCACGAAGATTCCAAAGTGAAGGGAAATGATTTAGAATTGAAGACACAGAGAACTATATGGAAGAGGAGGTTGCATTCGTTAAATGGTAAGATACATACTCTCCATTGTCTCCTTCTGCATCATTTTCTAACCAGGAATTTGGGGAAGCTTCCAGGTATCTGTTTTCACACAAGTTATAACAACACACAGAGGTTTACACACAATC
The DNA here is from genome assembly GCA_030180075.1 of Mikrocytos mackini. Classification (NCBI taxonomy): domain Eukaryota; phylum Endomyxa; class Ascetosporea; order Mikrocytida; family Mikrocytiidae; genus Mikrocytos; species Mikrocytos mackini. The sequence continues at coordinate 1,085 of JASNJN010000247.1, read as the reverse complement.
TTAGCCTGCCGTTAATTCTACACCCTTCTTATGAACGAATAAAATAAATGGTAGAAGAGATAGTCTAAAACAAAAAGGTTTACATCAAAGAAGCTCTACCAAAACATGATTAGTATGACCACTGAATTTTTGATGCAATGTATTAGGCCTGTGACCAATAAGTCATGGAAATAACAAAAGTTCGAATATTTACAATAAAGAACCCATTTGGTAGAAAGAACCCGTCTTAGTGGGAAACAACTTCTTTGACAGACGGGCCTGGAACTAAAAAGGATGATAAAAGGAAAGTTATACGTTTAAAAGTTTTATTTTGATGGCGGTTTTTAATTAATAAATTTTTATTAAGTTAAATATCTGAGAATACAAATAAATACTGTGTTTCATAAATTTATATTATATCCGGAAAATTAATCATTTAATTATTTATTTATTTTAATTTGTATAATAAAAGTTTTGTGAATTATGTTATTATGTTTCAATAAAATTTGCAATATAATTTGATATTAAATTTTTTGAACTCGCATTTGTAGGAGTTTGGGTAATTTCGAGAGAAATCCGCTCATGGGGTACTCTCAAAGCACCATAGATAATGGTCATAGGGACCGGTTTCAGTTGTATACGCTCATTTAAAACCTTATCTATGTGTTAGTTTCTTTAATAATTTAATACTTAAAGGAGGTCGATTTGTCTTGAACTAATTTAACGCATTTATATTGGGGATACCACGATGTTAACGGATGTTGTAATATTCTCCGACATGGTGAGTTTTTGTTGTGGTATTTTAAAATTTAAAATTTTGAAAAATGCTTTATTGCGTTTTAAAAAGGCTACAAATTGCATATATTGCTTTTATAAATAAAAAAGTTAGTTATCGCAGAAATAACTTTTTCATATAAACAAATATTTATATATTGATGMAATTATAAGTATTATTATACGTTGTTATGATCACATATTCAAATTGCGTTTATAGACTTTTGGTTGCCCTAGTTATAAGCTAACCTGATCACACTGTAATCCCGATCATAACTACGTTTACAAACCAATATTTTATCTAAATGTTACAACAGAACTACCCGTTATTC